>CABHPQ010145728.1:5579-16816 GCA_902168405.1 Peromyscus aztecus
AAAGAAAGAAGGAAAGAAAATAGGAAAATCTATACTAATGCCTTTAGGCTCATAAGGGAATAATTTCTTAAAACACATCCAATTCTTTATAGTGTCAGATGCTGTAAAATAACTGCTATACTAGGATTTCATTATGTGCCGTTTTATTTCCGAGTATATAACTACCTGTGCTAGACAACTACATTTCTGTACTAGTCAACAAATAATAACCACAGCATGTTGTTCTGGATTAGGAATGCTTTTTTGCCTTTTACTGTTAATTTATTTCCACTGTATCATGAGAACAGACCTTGGAGTTGCTCTGGTGTTGGATGTCCATCCACATCGTGATCAGTAAGGAATAGGGAATTGCTATCGGTCTAGCTCAGTAATAGGCGGGGAAAGCCCTGGCCAGCAAAGGCCTCCTGGCTATGCTCCATGAGAATGGCTTGTCAGTAGGCAGTGTGTTGTTTTATCACTGTGCAGCTCATTCCTGAGCCCACCCACAGCCTGCCTCCCGGACTCCCACTCAGTGCTAGCCACCACTGCAACTGCCCTTTGTCTTGCAGACTGCTTTCCTCTTTACACAGAAGTCCAGCTGCTCCGGCAGCAGCAGGTTGTTTGCCCATACTCCTCTGTCCTGCTTTCTCTCCGAGCATGGCAGCCAGAGTAAAGAATGGCAGCTGGGATTGGCTTCCTCTGGCATCCAAATAATTTGGGTGGGTCCATTCCTAATTTTATTTCATTCAGTTTTATAATCTTTCCTCCTGTTGATCTTCACGGAACAGATAAATGATATTTTTCTAAAATGTTGCTCTCATCTGCCTGTCTTTTTTATATCTGTCCATTCAAGTCAGGAAAATTACTGCATTTTACAATTTTTTGTTTTCATCCCTATTTTAAAGACTATTTAGACAACAAATAAAATAAGGGAAATTTTATTGATGTGATTTTTTTTTAGACATAATAAACAGCATTTATTTCATTGGTTGGATAAGGATTAAATGAAAGATTTTAATGTCTTCAGAATAGGGCTTGGCACGTAGTTATTGCTAAGTTGGTATTTGATAGGAAGGAGACAGAGTGGGGAAGGGGAGGGGAGGAGGGAGGACGTGAGGGGAGGAGGGAGGAAGGAGCTATGTAGGGATGGAATGCTGAGTAATAGCTGCTGAATCGAAAACCTAATTGTACTTAGGCGACTAAAACCAGCATGGTGAACTTAGCGTTTTATCTATCTCAAAATACAAAATAAAATAAAATCACAAGTGAAAAAGAAAAGGCATGGGTTAGGAAAGCTTTTATACTTTTATTCATATCGAGAAAGTTTTTGAATATGTGAAACTCACTGATTACTGCCCAACTTTCGTAGGAATCAGGTGTGGCTTCTAAACAAGTGGTCAGATGGCCACACATCTGCCATGTAGTACTTGTTCAGTGTAGCTTTTAATAGTCGAGCGGAGAAAAAGCAATTGTCTACATAATCTCCAGTCTGATTTACTGCAGCTTTCCTCATCTCCCTCCACCTTAACTTTTTCATCTAATGCCTCCAGGATAGGAGCCACCGCAGATCAATAAATATTTAGTTAGTTGCTGTGGCCTTCTGTTGTAGGTGAATATATATTTCTCTTTCCGTGGAGATTATCAAGACATTGTCCATGCTTTGGTCATGTTCCTGTTGGCCAGTGTTCCTCTTCAAGTTGTACACCATGGTTCCTCATCCAGGGACGTCTACCATGCTCACAGGACATGCTTTTAACCAGCGAGCTTTATTATCAAGGCCCCCGAGGTGACATGTTTGTCAAATATGCTTTCTATTCATTTCCACTGAGATGGCCGTCAGCCCTTCTGAGGGCTTGGCCTTGCCTCGTGAAGCCAACCCTTTTCTTTATGTGTGGTTCTTCATTGACGCTAAAGGAAGCCCTCTTCCTCTCTTGTCAAGCTGTGTAGAGCCTCAGCATAGTAACAGCACGCGGTGCCCAAGGCAGGACACGAGGTTCCGGGAGACATCCCTTCATCCAAATCGTAGATTTTCCTTAATCTCCTTAACATCAGTTTCCACATTTATTATCTTCACAAAGCCTAGTTAGAAATGACATTGCACTAGTTATAAAAATGCTTTAGAAGTTATTTTCTCTAATATAAAATACACAGATCGTGGCTCTATTTAAATACCAGTATTTGGAAAGAGAGTTGAGACATTTTTTCATTACATTATATAGCATATATGCTTTTGGCTTTTATGGAACATGAAGACCAATAAATGTCACTGCTGTTTTTTAAATAAATATTGTAAAATTATTTATATAATTATAGCTAATGAAATAGGAATTTGAAATTAGTTAATATGAAGATACAGAATCTTCCTTCATAGCTAAAATAAACAGGAGACTTTAAAAATGTCTGAACAAATTTTTATGTAAAAAGAATCTGGAATGGTCACCACAACAGAATGGCAGAATTAAAATACCACAGTAGCTGTGATTGCTTAATTTCATAACTTCAATTTGCTGTCATTTTGTAGATTTGCCAGTCTCTCTGGGTATTTGTAGCAAGTCCCGTATTTTAAAAAGAGGCATATGATTTTTTTCAGAAAAAAAAATGTTTTTTTCATTAACTCCTTGTAAGTCAGACAGGAAGCTGAAGGAAATCATTCTTGAGGAGATTTTACATGTCTAAAGTATTCTTCATTTCTTCTGAATTAAAAAATGTCTAGTCTAACCAAATATTCCTGTAGTTTTGACTCTTTTTTCCTTATAATAGTTGCTTCACCAGTGTTGGATTTCTATATTACTAGTCTACACTCTGCATGTAGCTTTCCTTGTTTTAATATATAGGAGAAATGCCAAAGGAATATCCTATTAATAACCAAACATCATAAAGATAATGCAGATTTCACATACTATGTGTTCATTCTCACACTGTCATTTTTATATTAATAGATTACTGAGAGGGTTTCAAAATTCTACATTGTGATAAAGGAGATCACTTGCTCAGTCCTTGAAGGACATGTGACAGACCCACCCATCTGCAGTAATTCACATTTGTTTCAGAAGTTGGAGTTGCTTTACACTCACTAACAGTAAGCAGCCCTTAGATGTGCTCCAGTCTATTTGACTGTATTTCTTCCCTCCAAATTATATGCATTGATGAGAAGATTAGGTCTTTGGAACTCCTTCTACTTTATTTAATGTGATAGTCTTATCAGTTTGAAGAAATGGAAAAATAACTACATACATTTATTTTAGTATAGAAATAGTTCCTTTTTCTGAATATACTATAGTTTATGCAGGCAATTTTATTTCTATGGATCTTCTAAGTTGCTCTGTTTTCCTCTTACAGTATAAATACTCTTATGTCCTTGTTTATTTATCTCCCAACATCAAACTTACTATTAGGTGAGATGGTGTTTTTGCCATGTCCTGGTGTAAACTCAGAATAATACCATTTCTCCACATTCTATTCAAGTGTCTCCTCAATACCAAGCCACTTTAATGTGCCTATTTTTTATAAGCAAAATGTATTCAATGGTCAATTGTTAAGTATATGTCAGTTTTGATTTATGTGGGTAGTATAATATAATATAATCCATAAATATATCAAAGTTAGTGAGCAAAATTACCTTGCAAAATATTGTATTGCATTCATCATCTAGATTACTTTCAGTATGGGAGTCTGCAGAAACTCTTGCAGAATATAGAACAAAAGCTTCTCTTCTATCACATCATTTTATCCACTATAAGCTGTGCATGTAATGGGAGGGCTACTTTCTTCACTGTTAGGGATGTCTTGCTGGGTCAGTCATAGTTCATAGGCTTTATAGTTGGGTAGGGCTCCCTTGGCATCTTGCATATCACCTTCTAATATTAGGAGATCCAATCCTCAGGGTAGGGGCTTTCAGGCCAGTTCCAGCTAGGTTCCTCCAAGTTTTGAGTTCAAGTGTAGCATCTTCAGAAATAGAAAGAGATTTACCATCAGTCTAGGAAGCAAGCAAGACAGTGCAATGTCCTGTGATGTGTTTGGAGTCTCCTGGACCTCTGACCAACAACTATAAGGGAGATTGCTCATGCATGACACTTTTTTTTTAAACCTGTTGCTCTTGGGAGGAGCATTATCAACATTGGATAACACAACTCTACTTAAACTATATTCACAAGCATGTATATTATATATATTAAATAAAGTTATAAAAATAATATTTCCCTATGGCTTTTCCTGATACCCTTAGTGTTACTTAGGTCTCCTTTCTCCCCTCTGTCTATATTACTCTCAATCCCCCTTCCTAATTAAAGCCTCCTCCCCCCAATTTTTTCCTTTGTAGCACCCATATAATAGCCTCTCTCTTGGGCTTCTTCTCCCACATGGTCCTGACCTACTTTTCTGGTTCCTGTGCTTTCTCTGTTGTAGATTCACAGTTGAGGAACTGCAGATGAGAGAGAACATGTGGCATTGGCCTTTGTGGGTCTGGGTTACATGACTCGCTATTATGCTTTCCAGTTCCATCCATTTGCCGGCAAATTTCATGATTACATTTTTTCTTTATACTCAAACAGTATTCCATTATGTATGTGTACCACATTTGCATTATTCATTCATCTGTTGAGAGACTTTCAGGTAGTTTGAATTTTCTGGCTGGTGTGAAGGAAGTGGTGATGTACAGAACTGAGCAGGATGTTGAGGAACAGTATGTGTGGCTGGGCAGTGGAGAAGGTCCAGTTTTAGCTTTTGAGACTTTCCCACACTGATTTCTACACATCTGCACTGACTTCCATCCTGCTAACAGTGATGAGAACTTATTTCTGGAATCCTCACCAGCATTTGTAGTTGTTTCTTGATCTTAGCCATTCTGACTGAGGTAATACAAAATTTCAAAGTTACTTTAATTTGTATTTCAGTAATTACTAAGGATTATGAACACTTTTACAGGTATTTCTTAGCCATTTTAATTTCTTATTTTGAAAACTCTCTGGTCAAATCCATAGTACATATTTTAAATGGGTCATTGCATGTAAAGAATATTTTTCATAAATCTAGTGTTTAATTTTATTCATCCATTGGAAGAAGCATATGACATTTTTCTTTCTCCTTAATACACAGCTGTACTATCTTTTTATTGATATTTATAATTAGAATACCTACAAAAGTATTTTATTTTTATTATAAAAATTGTTAAACTTCAGCCAAAGAGTCACAGACCAACCTGTCTTCCTTTAGCTAGGTCAAAGTCAGTGTATTCAAAATTGGATGTTATCTTCCACGCTGGTCACCACGCCTCCTGTTTCAAAGCCCAGTGAATTGCCCCTGCATTAACTCACCTTGCCCAGTCCCGAAGGACTGGGGCTCATTAATCTCCACCTCTTTCTCACTAACGCTTGCCACTAACAGTCCATCTGCTTATGCAGAGTGAGGCAGCCATATAGTTTACCATTGCATTGTTCTCAAATCCTTTTGTAGCTCTCTAGTTCCATCAATGTTTTGGAAGGTGAGCATTATCGAAGTTGTCTCATGATTTATATCTTTCTTACCAGCAATCCAGTCTACTCTGCATACTATAAGCAGAGTGATTATTAAAAATTCAAACCATTCCAATTCCATTCCTGAAAATAACACTAATGGAGGAATACATAATACATTTTTAGAAAAATGCATACTAAGCACAGTATATGTTGCTTTTTAAGTTCTAAGACCTGTTTACACCTCTCCTTCTTGTTGTATATCTTCTAGTGTTTCCTTTGGCTTGATTTTTAGACAGAACAACTCATTCTGTTGCTCAGGCAGTTCTCAAGCTCATAGGCTAAGGAAACCTCCTGTATCCAGATAACAAGTAGCTGAGATGATGTTACATGCCACCACACCCAACTTGTCATGCTGCTTTTTTTCAGCCTCACTCTGACTATACTGATCTCAGCCATTCAGGTGACCTGTCAAGCATTTCTTGCCTCCAGGCCTCTGTATTTTCTGCTTTTACTCCTCAGAATGCCTCTTTCCTTTCCCTCCACACTCCCTGGCCACTCTGCCCTATATTAACACCTTCCCATCATTTGGACTTAATGTAGACACCACGAGTGCTGGTTGTACCTAGGTTGTACTCCAAGAAACTGTAAAATGAGTATTACATTGCAGTCATGTTTACCTGTTCAGTGCTCTAGAGTAAACTCGCTTGGTATAGGGGCAGTATTTTATTCACTAGTGCAGACAAACACTCATTAGAAGAGCCATGAGAAACAATAATTCAATAAACACACGGAGTCATTGAATGCGCTGAGCAGGGTGAACTGGTATTTCAATTCTACACAAGAAACATGTAGAGAAGTATCCACATTTTACACAAAAGAATCTTTTCTCCAGCCAAGGAGATAAACAGCCTATTCATAAATAACTTCAAAATTACCCACAATTACGTGTCCATATACTTAATCATCTCTAGGTTGATATGACTTTTTTCTTTTTATTGTGAACAAGTACTTTTCAGGCACTACTTTGTGTGAATTCCAGACTTTACTCTGTCTGAATTCCAGATCAGCACTTTGGCAAGACCTAGTATGTAAAGAAAGCTTTTCAAAAGCCGTCAGTGGTTTACAATTTCCTCTTTCACAAAATCACTTAGTTACTAACATATTCAAATTATAAATTCTACAAATGAAATGGAAGCTATTTATACACTGTGACTTGGTCATGGGAGAATACTTTGGGGTTAGTTTTATCGCTCTATCGTTAACCTCCTTAGAGCATATATTAACCTTCAGATATGAAATGTAAAGCAGTCACTCTCAAAGGAGGGCTATACAAAATCACTCTTGCAAAGTGAGAATTATACAGGAATGTAAAGCATTAAGAATATAAAAGGAAGATTGTAAAAATAATTTATGGCCATCAAACACTTTAAATCCTAAAATATATTTGTATATTGTGTTTTTTCATGGAAAAGAATGGTTCTAATGATATTTTGAAATTTCAAACATATTGATTATTAAAGCAGAGGAGGTAAGTTATGAGTTAGGGTACATGAAGACTGTTTCTTGGCATGGGTGGGATCTCTTCTAGACCTGGATGGCTTGGCTGGATTTGAATGAAGAGAAAACCAGCCAAAAGGCCTAGAAGTTTGGTATTCTACATGTTGAATAATTTACTTATACAAGAGTAGGAAAAACAAAAGGGTAGTTTTAAAAAGACATCTCTCTAATGACAGCTAATGACCTTAGCTAGATTACTGTAATAATCAGAGTTCTACATTATTCATCATAATGGATACCCCACTTTGACATGGCTTTTGTACACATATATTCCATTTCCCTAAAGATGAGGTGACTCACATCCAGTTATCAGGTACAATTTACCCCCAACTGGATATAATTATTTAAATGATAGAAACCCAGATTCAGAAGGCCCCAGCAGGTTATGCTGTTTGTCGTCTGATAATTTCCAAGCCAGTCTGTAAGCCCCACAGTCTAAGTGCCTTTTCTCTTCTTGTCAAGCGGATCTGTTGGGCTAGCTTTAAGGAGGGCTGTTCAGAATGTCTTCTGATGAAAAAACGTTCCCTTTAGTGCGTGTAGACACTGGAGATGGTTTACAACAGACACTGGAGATTGTTTGCAGTAGCTCTTCGTGTTGACCTCTGCCTTTGTCTAGCAAAGCTCACAGAACCAACTGTTCGTGATATTTAGTGTAGCTCTCCTGTTTCTTACACTGAAACCCATTCTCCCCAGCACTGTGTGGCTCACGCATGATAACAGGAGAGCTACTTCATCGTTGCTAGGATGTGCCTTTATGTGGGAAAGTGTGGTAGACCCCGAAAATTCTCCTCTGTTGTAAAAGCAATGAAAGGAAGTACAAAGGAGTGACAGTATTAAGACCAGTCTTCTGATATTCCCTTTCACAAACTAAACATCTGCCTCTCTGCCCAACTTCCAGTGGCCACTCCACTCACCTGTAGCTAGTGAGCTCTTCTTTTCTTTTCTTTTCTTTTTTTTTTCAAACCCAAGTTTCTGTGTTTTTCTTATCATTCTTTTACACTATTTTCAGGTCCCTCAGTGCCATACTTTCTTCTCATTAAAGAATCCACAAGACCTCTCATGAAAATTGAATGCTATTTTTAAATGGTATAATTAGCATATTTGTATTTTGGAACTATTTTGAAAAGTCAACATTCATGATGAAAATTAAGGAAAATAGTGATGAACACACAGGAACCACAAGAGCATTTAGACAAAGATAATGTCCACTCACCCCAGCTGTAGCTTATTGGCTCTGAGGCGGATCCTGCCGTAACGTTGATTAAATTGTCTTGGCAAGAACTGTTCCTTGTCCATGGCTTTCTCCCGCAGACTATAATGCTTTCTTCTATTTAGGGTGTGTGTTTGCTCTTGTTGATTCAACCAAGATCATTTTTACATAACAGCAATATGTTGGAAATTTACTTCTACTCCTGAATCTCGTCCTGCTTCATTGGGCATCCTTTCTAAGAACCTTCTGTCATTTGGAGGGTAGTATAGCTTTGTGACTAGCTTTGACAAATGACTGGAGACAAACTTGATAAATGCCACTGTGAACAGAACCTGAGAGCTTTATTTTGAGAGAGTTATTGTTCCATTTCCCTTTCCTTCCCTTTCCTACCCCAACAGTCACAAACACATTTGCCAAGAAAGAGTCCTTGTCGCCTCTGCCTTGGAGTTCCCGGCAAAGCAGCGTCCACTTGAGAACCTGTCTGGATACAGCAAATGAGACAGACATAGAAGTGTGTTTGAAGCCTTCATGGTCATGTTATTTTCTTCACCATAAATCATCCACTCTTGACTGACAGCTTGCGATACACTTGTTCACAGGAAGACAATATTTTTGCAATTAAACACGACCAAGCAAACTATTCTCTCGGCACACAGATAAATTATGCTCAGGTGTTACTCTGCGTAATTGTCTCACACCAACTCTCCTACTCAAAATGTGGCAGAATTCGTCCCTTAAAGTGAAGAAACAGCAGATGCTGTGTTTGCACAGGGAAGCTGCTTCTGGCTGGCTATCCACAGTGCGGAATCAGGAATAAAGTCCCGCTGCAGCGGCTTCTTTTCCCCCTTCTTCACTTTCTACTGTTATTACTTATTTTCATGATTCAGTGAGACTTACCTACATGATCTTTTTTAAAAAAAAAATTATTTGAGTCTCATTTTATGCATTATACAGGGCTGAAGTGTGTAGCTTAGTAGGACAGCATTGACTTAGCACGCCCTACCCCTTGGATTCTTCCCCAGCAGTAACCAACAAACAAACAGAAAACAAAACAACAGCCTGAGTAAGGAGGGAGAGAACAACTCCTCTCTGCAGTAACTTGCCTTTCAGCAGGTACGCTATGAGTCCTTGGGGACTTTGCTGAGCAAACATTGTCATTTTTCTCCCTTCACAAGAGAAACTGAAATGTAGAGGAAGTGACGCCCCCCCCAATCCCATTTGTCTCCCTCATATTCTTGGTACTTTGCTTAGACATTAGATGATATTTATGGAATTCTCCTTTTCTTCCTTTTGCTATATGAATATTTTGTATCTCGAATTCTTTAAAGGATGCCTTATCCTTAGAAATCATTTGATTGGAATTTTGGGTAAGTGCTTATAAAGAAACTTGCCTTCAGTTTTGAATGGAAATCAGTAGGAAACTAAGATGAAGTCATTAGTTTTTGGAGCAACAGAGGAAGGTGTCTTTAGCAAGCAGAATTATCTGAAAGGTACATTAGTTAAGGGAGCGAACTTTCCAACTCTTCCTGTCATTCTCTGAACTACTGTTTTAGGTTTATGTAATTCTTACATTCATTTGACTGCTTTGGTGTTAGGACTAAGAATTCTTGATCTAAACAGTTGAAATAGGGATTGTGAATAACAAAAGAATAATTAACAGAAAACTACTGATAATCTTACTTCCAAAGCATTGCTAATCATATTCATCTGATTATTTTTAGATTTGAATGCTTGGTTACTGTAAGCCTGATGCTCTATGCAGACGGTAAATAGGGCTCCTTGTTGGTTCAGCGTCGGGTGAAATGGGTAAAGAAAGAGTACTTTATAAAGCAGTAACCGATTCATATTGTATTGTGGTTTTACAGTGGTCTGCTTAAAACAGGGCCATATTGTTAGGCTTGTGGTTAGCTGTCATAAGGTTTCATTCAGAAAGGAGCATTGATAATTCTTTCCTATGTATTATTTCTGTATATCATTAGTTATTTTCCTTTATATTATTTTCTTATTAGTAGGAAGGCAGGATGGGTGAAACAGACTCAGTGAGTACAAAGAAAGCTCAAGTCTCTGTTGCCTTCAGATTGGGGAAGAGATACTGAACTAGGACAGTTTTCCCATCTGAATAAAAGTAACCATCATTCAAATCTATTCTGTGGTTAGAACTCCAAATGACCAGTGGTAAGCCACCGCACTTTGTATTATTCGCATATCAACTAAAAGAAGATCAATTGTTTAAGAAAGACATATAGCCAACAGACGACATTGTCTATCTGTACACTGAGATCATTGAGTTAATAGGTGAAGTCTTCAAAAAATTATTCACCTTTAATATATCAGAATACCTTCTCCGGTGGCAGGGAGATTGATCTCTATTGTGTTTTTCTGAATGAAGCATTAGATATGGCAAATGTTTCAAGGATGGAGAACTCTTACTGGTTAGGTTACTGTATGAACTCCAAAGCATTGATTCTGTAGCTTGTTCCTCGGGTTCGGAGTGTGTCTATCCCAGAAATAAAAGTTTATGGGACTTGCAGGCTCATAGGAGCACTTGGAACACCCAGGTTGGTAACATTATGTAAATAATGTTTCAGCAGGGCAAGCAAACATTATCCAAGCTTGCTCAGCATTAGAAAGGCAGTGGGGGTGGGGGAGGGCATTCCGCTTGCTTATTTTTCTGGTTAATTGAAAGGAGAGTCATGGCAGTGTCACCATGAGCATTGACTATTAATACCCACGCTTTGGTCTGCTACTAGAATCGTTCTTTGGACTAATTTAAATATTGCATTTAATGTTTGTATTACAGAGTCTGGCATAACAAAACCTTAAAATAGTAATAATTTCCCAGGAGCATGAAAGCATAGTTAAGAAAGGAATTGTTTGATTGTGAGGATCTACAGAAAATCCAACAGAATTTCTGCCCTGATTAAGTTTATTTTATTTATTTATTTTTTAAATTTTTTAAAATTTTTTTGGTTTTCCAAAACAGGGTTTCTCTGTAGTTTTGCGCCTTTCCTGGAACTCGCTTTGGAGACCAGGCTGGC
>CABHPQ010145729.1:0-49600 GCA_902168405.1 Peromyscus aztecus
GGACTTCTGTATTCTCTGTGATTCTAAATGTACAACTCAGTGCATACATTATAGAGTTGTTGTAAGGGTTTCATGAATTAATCAATGTCTAGTGCTTACAAGAGTCCCTGGAATTCTAAGTGCTTGTTTCACCATTAAACATCCTACACAAGCCACCTCACTCTTTCTGTGTTGCATTCTCCAGCTCAGTAGCCATTCTCGGCAAAGGCCTATAGATCTAGGATATTCCAGTGTCATGAAAATGAAAATGTGTTTCTCTTCTCAGAAGCTCAAACCTGTTTAGAAGCCTCATTTATGTATTCACATACAATCCACTCTAGACTTTAGAGTTGGGCTGGAGAGATGACTCTGGTTTGAAAGGTCTATCTGCTCTTCCAGAGAATCAGGGTTCAATTCTCATAACCAGCATGGTGGCTCACAACCATCTGTAACTCCAGTTCTAAAGGATCTGATGCCTTCAATTGGCCTCTGCAGGCACTGCACACACATGGTACACTTACACAGAGATAAAAAATCTGTGCACATAAAAAAATAAATCTTTAAAATAGAATAATTAGTTTTGAGTCAAAGTAAAGTAAGGAAAGATTTAAGGTGCAGAGCACAATTTGCTCTGTAAGACCTAATTTGTACTCTCCCTAGCATGCCAACTGGGGGAAACAGGGGAAAAACTCATTATTAGTGGGGACGTAAAAACAAATAGCGTGGTCTCCATTGTTCGTGAGGTTCTTGCCATCTAGTGGGAGAGGCAGAGATAAGGTGATGTGTCTGAACAAGTTCCCCCTCCACTCCCAGCAGCTGTTTATCACTGTTACAAGTTTCACAGGCACTTGACACAATCATTTTACTATTACATGTTTGTGTTTATTTCTTTACCTATCTACCCAAATTTCCAAGCAGGGAACTCAATCATAATACCTATCTTTATTCATGAATGTAATCTTTTTCAACAAATACATGTTGAAGAAGATTTCAACATGAAGAGATAAGCACTGTGGTATGCATCAAGGCCAAGCCAAGAGGAGAGACACCTCACCCTTGCCTAGCAACCCAAACATGTTTCCAGAAGCAGGCCATTTCAGAGGCTATTGCCACATTTCAATCCACAACTGTAAGACTACGAGTCTCCCTCCCTGCACGAGGGAACAGTCTCAGCTGAAAAGACCCAGAGGTGGATGCCAGGAAGAGCAGCCCTCAATCACTGAAGAGTAGTGTGATGTCCTCAGATTCTTTGTTCCATATCCAAGACACTGAACATGTGTACTGTCACATCTCATAAAGTCCCACACTGGTGAACACCGTTGCCAGCAGCAGTGAGCCATACACCAACAGTTCTTCCGGAGGCTTTCTTCCCTCTTCCTGCTTCCAGGGTTTCCCACACACAAACTTCTTGTCTTCAGATCCTCGTCTCATCTGAACATTAAAGAAGGGCAGGTGACCAGGAACTTAAAAGCCATATAGAGTTCACCAGACAAGAGATAAAGGACCACAACCTCCATCCAGTGAAGGAAGGAGACCCAAAGCCCTGTTTCTTTCCTCTATTAGGGATCAGAATTGGGTTTAGTGGAGCCCTTAGAAGTCATTCACAATAAAATACTGAAAAATAATAAAATGACATTTATATGATTATATGTAATTATTATAAAATGAAATGTAATTAACAGACTATGAAGATATTAATAAAAGAGTAAAATTTTAACTGATGCTATGTACATTAGATAAGTCATCTCAGAGCCAAAGGCCCAGCATGATGCGGGTAGCCAGGAGGTCCTAAATTTTTGAAATAACACTTTGAAAACCCACTTTCTGTGCTCAAGAATCTTTAACTAAAGACCTTCTTTGTGTCTTTTCCTTTCTGAAATATAGCTCAGGGCCCAGGAATGTGATGTTTAGCCCTCAGTAGGAACCCTTACACAAACAGTTCCTTGAAATCTGGCAGGAAGCCCAATCATAAATTTTATGATGTGTGAAGCGCATGTTTGAGGAAGTATTCATTAGTAAGGCCATAAGTTAAATGAGGAAGGGTGGTCATTCCTTACATGTTCCATCATTTCCATTCTGCTTATGTATCCAGACCCAAGTGTGAAGCCTAAATTTGTTCTTAATATATTCTCCTGACAAATGTTTCACTCTAGTCAAATGTATTTTCTTTTGCATCCCCTGATAGTTCTCTTTTGCTATTGGAGTAAAATGGGAACATGTTTTGAAATCACTCTCTGGATGTTGATGTTTAATATTCTGTGTGGATATCACAGAATGCTTTGTAAGGCAGGTTTAGTGAAACACAGTATTAATTCTCACTGATAATTAGTGAGTAATTTGTATTCCAGATCATAGGTCAGATTTGGCAACCAGCCATTCATAGTACCATCTTTGCAAGTCACATTTTAAACAATGAAGTATGTTACTGGTTTATATTCTGTTACCCAATCTGCTATGGCCTTTAGCCTTTGGTCTCTGGTTTGAGGAAGGCATTGTAGGTACTCCAAAATGAGAGATCTGGTTTTAAAATTTTAAACTCTATAGAACTTAAAAGATAGATGCAGCATTTGCCTATCCTATAAGAGCTCTGGACTAAATCTCAGCACCAAAAAAAAGTCACACTATGAAAATAAAAATTTGAAAATAAAAATTGTTGGTAGCTTGGACTGTGCTGGGGGTTGTGCTGACTGTGGGTTTTACCGAAGTCTCTATGTAATACAGTTTTGCACATATCAAGAATAACACAAGAATCTACAGCTTTCTATATTGATAAACAACAGTGTAGTATGCATGTTTACAATGGGAAAATGACTCATACAAAAACAAATTTTCATTAAAACATCCTTTAAAGCCAGGCAGTGGTGATGCACACCTTTAATCTCAGTACTCGAGAGGCAGAGCCAGGCAGATCTCTGTTGAGTTCAAGGCCAGCCTGGTCTACAGAGTGAGATCTAGGACAGGCACCAAAGCTACACAAAGAAACCCTGTCTTGAAAAAACAAACAAATAAATAAATAAACAAAAAATCCTTTAAATATATATAGTATGTGTCCTAAATAAATCCTTCTTGGGTGCAATTTATATCTTTGAAATTTATTTATTGATAATATAATTACATCATTTCCCCTTTCCCTTTCCTCCCTCCAAACAATTCCAAATTCTTAACTTTTTTATTAATTGTTGTTTTATATATATATTAGATATATAATATATATATATATATATATATAATTTCTAAAAGTAACCTGCTCCGTCTGTATAATGCTGCTTGTGTGTGTGTTTTCAGGACCGACCACTTGGCATTGGATAACAAATTGATGTGTTTTCCCCAGGGAAATTTGTTCCTCTTGCTCTTAGCATCTCTTAGCTGTCTGAAGTCCTGAGACCTCGTGGTCTTTCTCCCCGTCCACTTTAGCATGTCTGTCGTTACTGTCCTTGTTTAGCTCCTATTGGTGAGATGATCTACAGCTTCTGACATTCCCAGGAGACACAATCTTAGAGCAAATTCCATTATCCTCTGACTTTTACTGTCTTTCTCCCCCGTTTTCTGCAATGATCCTTGAGCCTTAGGCACAGATGCTTTATAGATGAACCACAGCAACAGCCAGCATGGCACAATCACCTTAAGAGAGCGGTAGTGGCAATCGTACCTTGGCAGTAACCAACAGCTCACCAGTTGGATTTATGACCCATTCAACAAGAGGGAAGTCATGCCAGGTACTGAAACCTAGCCAATTCGCTAGAGCTAGGGAAGTCATGGATCTTGGTGGAGAACCTACAACTACTACTTCACTAAACCAGTATAACCCCTAAGTACATTCTAAATATTTGTCCCCACCCACAAATAAGTGTCAACCCATCCCTATCAAAGAAACTTCTATTTGTAGCATACATAGACCATTATAAAGAAAAACAACCACCAATCAAAATGCAGGTGTGAAAATGATTTTAATTTCAGTTTTATTTCCTTTTCACATAATAACTGAAATTTTCTAAGCATGATATTAACCTTTATTAAAATTTAAAAAAAGGTCTGAATACACTGGCAGGAGTTACAGAAGGGAAACTGTTTTTAAATACGAAAAACTTTTGTTGATTTCATCCCAAGTGAAGAGTGATATTATTTATATACTGTGCAACTGAGCCCTTTTCCTAATGTTTTCTCTGTATTTAAAAGCCTGAGTAGTTGCCAGGTTTATCTTTAAACACTCATGCCTAAATGAGTTCAAAGTTATTCCTTAGTATAACTTACCCTGATTTCTTTGTTATCTGTTAGATTTCTTTTGTAAATAACAGGATAATCTATGAACATTCCAATAGACAACATAAAAAAAATGCTCATGAGGTCTCAACCTTACACAAAGAACTGTAGGCAACTGAAGAAAGCTGGGAGTAGGAAAAGTGGTCTTCTGTGGTGATATATTATTTGTAATCTAGGAAATGAAGCTTGCCTGAAGATCAGAGGACAGAGTTAGCCCTAGAAGTCGGGCAGTGGTGGCATAAACCTTTAATCCTAGCACTAGGGAGGCAGAGGCAGAGATCCATCTGGATTTCTGTGATTCCAAGGCCACACTGGGCTACATGAGATTAATCCAATCTAAAAGAGAAACAGAGCCAGGCAGTGGTGGCATACACCTTTAATTCCAGCACTTGGGATAACATACCTTTAATCCCAGCACTAGGAAGGTTGAGACCGGAAATGATATGGCTGGACAGAGAAAGGAATATAAAGCAGGAAGAGACAGGAATTCTGGCTTCATTCAGGCTGAGGAGTTGGTGAGTTAAGAGGTGGTGGCTGCGGCTTGCTCTGCTTCTTTGATGTTTCAGCTTTCACCCTGTTATCTGGCTCTGGGTTTTTATTAAGACCAATTAGGATTTGTGTAACAGTGTTCCCAAGAAAAGGCATACCAATTGGATGTCCAATGCCAAGTGTCAGTCCCGAAAACATGCATACAAGTAATATTATATGGAATGAACAAGTTATATTTAAGAACATATATGTATATACATATATACATACATACACGCAATAATAATTATTGAAAAAAGAGGCAATTACTTTGAAGGAGAGTAAGGAGGGGCCAAAGGGAAGGTTTGAAGGGAGGAAAGAGGAGTGAGATGTAATTACAATCTCAAAAAATGTTCATTATGATAGTACTTCAAATCATCAAGTTATATGGTCAAGTAGCCATTGGGATAAGTTACCTGCTTTTTTGACTAGCACTGAAAACTGTTAGTTGCATGCCTTGGACATTCCCTTCTTTAGAATTCAGTAGTACTAAAATCATCTACCACACATATTTGTTATGAAGATTAAAAGAAATAAAATTGTAAAGCATCAAGCCTTCCGTACAATTCCTAGAAATTACTAGCAAACAGTTGTTGCGTGATCATTATATGTTAATATGTGCCATGTGTTATGATAGAGTCTCTGTACAGTCTCGTGACAGAGTTATAAATGGCCTGCAGAGAAAGTATAATAGTCCTTGTTTAAGAAATTAAACTGGGGTGGGGGGGGGGAGACGGGAGGAGGAAAGAGAAGGGAATCTGTGGTTGGTATGTAAAATGAATAAAAAATTTCTTAATAAAGAAAAAAATAAAAATAAAAAAATTTAAATAGAAGTTAAACTGAAACTCAGATTCCCAGGAACACGCAGATAAAAGGCAGAACAATGATTCAAAGCCAGACAATTCTGCCTCTATTTCCTCCACATCATGATCTGTCTAATACAAGTTTCATACAAGTGTTCAAATTTTACCTAAAAATTAAAAGCAAATAAATGAAAAAATATTTCTCTGTTCCATCACCCATATGTCAATGATCAATATGTTAGTAGTAGTTGTGGTGCTGGTGCACACAGATACTTCCATCACTTGTGAACATTCTATTGGACGATATCATGCATCTGCCTATGTTGCTTTAGTTACAATACAAATACAATACAAAGCATTTTTCTAAACATTAATATAAATCTTTATGTATAAATTACTTAACCTCTGTGGGGATTTTTCACAGAGCTGGAAACTAGAGGACTCATCCCTTGTAGTTGAGACAGTAATAGGAATAGTCGAGCAATAATTAGAATACCAAAGCCAATATGAAAATGTCGAATAATTCTCTATTTTCACCAACTGTTGATATTTCTATAGTTACCTGATTGTCCTCTGAGGCTCATCAAGCTTTAAAGTGTTTTCAGTGTTTATTCTCAGTATTTGTATATAATCCTGGTAAGCTTCGTTATCTATGACCATAACACTGATGATTTTGCCTTGGAAATTTTTTTTTGTTCTATTTTCTTAATTGACAGAATGTGAGTACTGGGGCTCAGAGCTTCAGATGCCTACTCTGAACTTTGAAGATGTGTTAAAAGATGATGAGCATGCATACAAATGGCTCTCCAGCCTCAAGAAAGTAGGCATTGTGAGACTCGTCGGAGCAGCTGACAAACACGGAGAGATCACCAAACTTGGAAAAAGGATTGGCTTCTTGTACCTCACGTTCTATGGGTGAGTCTTCAGTTGGTTTGGATTCTGTCATCACAAATACAGTTGGATCTATTCCCAAGAGGGGGCTTTGGTTGTAAGATAAATACAGTTATTCTTGTGCTAATATAGTAGAGCACATTAGAAGTGAATGAAACCTTCACAAGCCAAAGTTAACACACTAGTAGCACATAGTCTTACTCAGATGTTTGGTTTGGCTCATAAGATGTTGAAAGAAAATAGAATTAGTTGTCAACACTTTAAAACTAGGAGGCCTGAAATATACATAGACTTATCTTTTCTTGAAAAAACAGGTCTAGCAACACTACAGCCTAAGCCTAGCATGCCAACAATCAACTGAGCATAAACAGGCTGCACCTTGTGTCATTTGCTGAAGTCTCCCTCTGCAGACCTACAAGGCTGTGATATCATAGGATTATGTTGTCCCTAGCGGGGAGTAAGATGCACAGATGATCAGGAACATTTAATCATCAACCCTCAATCATTTTAGTGAGTTTATCATAGCAAAAGACCGTGTCATGTTGGACATAGGCAACCTATTCCTGACCCTTAGCATATGGATTTACTTACACTATTAGTAGATTTACTTTATATGAAAGTATATAGTCTTTTCATCTGAAAGAACTTACACTGCTGTAGAGATTGCCATAATCACAGACCAATGAATGAGAAGAAGATATCTGAAATTAGTAAGAGCCTCAGGTATATTTTTTTAATTCCTTTAAAGTTTCTGAAATAGTGATTATCCTCCAGTTTGTGGGTAGGCAATATGAACCTCAAAGAATTAATTTGTAATGCAGATTCACATGAGTAATAATAAAGGAGGCAAACTATAAATCTAGGCTTGTCTCTACTTCACTGTTAATAACCCAAAAAAATACATGAGAAAGTGCTGAGACTGAACTAAACAGAACACCTCGAAATAGATCTCTTGCAAGTCATTTCACTTTGTTTTCATTTACGAACCACAAACACTGGAGTCTATTCCAGTGCACTTCACAATTTCATAATAGTGACCAGTTTGGGTGCTCTTTTCAGAGGTTCTTAGCTCCACCCAAACCACTCATCCATCTAACTGGGGGTCAGAATCTTAATCCTGATTTACGGTTTGACATTTGTTTTGTTTTGTTTCTACAAGTACTATAAAGGGGCTTAATAACTTGGCCACTGATCTAATATTGTGAAATTTTTAGAATAAATAGTAAAGGTCTGTTGTCAAAATAAATCAGACCTTCTACACCTTCTGATTCCATTTTTCCAAGGCCTTCCCACCCAGCCAGAGTGGTTTATCCTATCCCACCACACGTTCCCTGGCAGATCAAAAAATCTTCCCAAGATCTCTCACACTGCACATATGTCAAGATAACCCTTCTCACCACCTCATAGCTGTCCCTGCAGACTTTCCTCCACATTTTCTGCAGTGTTTAATTCTCTAAACTCAATAACTAGCTCAGGGTTTTGTTGTCATGCTATTTTTGTTTTGCTTGCCTTTTCTGGACTTGGTTATTACTTTTGGTGTTAAGAGAATGCGATAAATTGAGTATTTTCTTTGAAGTTATCCTTCTTTTCTGCTCTCCTCCTAGGTAATGTGGGAAAGAGATCATTGAAATTGGGTAACATGATACTTAAAAGAAAATGTGTAGGGGCTTTCATTAGCATTCTAAAGAGCACCTAAAATAGTATATCTCAGCCTGGGCAACATGTTGGAGTAGGCCATTTTAAAACTACAGATATCTGGGTCCCATCTTCAGAGATTTTCTTCAGCATGAGTGATATTTGATCTCTGCATTGGGATTTTAAGATGATTCTCATGTGCAATCAAAATTGAAAACTCCTGGTTCAGAGGAAGGGACCCTTCTAGACATACACAGTAGAACTTTGGGTACTACACAACCTCTGAACTCTCATGGATGCATGCCACAAAAGTCCCTTATTATATTCTTAGGAAATAAGTACCCACCTGTGCTTTTACACTTAAATTGAGTTATTAGCTTGGAGAATTTTAAATGCTTAAGAAACATTTAGAATAGCTATTTTAGAGAACATTGAGAATAGCTAGTTTTAGATCCTAGCTATCATTGCAATGGCTAATTGATTTGTAAAATAAAAACAATAGATTACAGTTTTTCATGCATTGTTCATATATAGTAGGCAGAAATAAATGCTTAATGGACAAATGCATGCCTAGATAATTTTAAAGGGCTACCAAATAGCAGATGAGTATAGTAAACATTGTAGCATTTATTAATTATAAACTTACGTTCAACTACATCAAAATGGTAATCAATTTGAGGACAAAGTACACATCAGCTTCTATATCTACATTTTTCTCAGATGCTTGTGATTATTCTGCCAGTCAGTCTGAATCTTCTAGACAATATTGTTTTCATGCAACTATGTGCAACACTCAACAGCACTAATGCCCCTATGGTGAATGCTTTCTTGGAATAAAGAGTAAGAGCTGGTAAACAAACTCACACTGTCAGTTTTGTCATTTACATATGGTTGTGAAGAGAAGGATAAATGTTTTCAAGATTTAAATCTTGATTTAGATTTTTATCTAAATTTTAGCATTTTATCAAGAATAGAGACAAAAACTCTCACTCCTCCCATACCAATAAAAATAAATTATTGAACTATGGAAACCCTTTGGGAACATATGAAGAAATTATTATTGAAAAAAATATTTTAACTTTATCACATAATTGAACCCAGTCATTTTAAGCTACACTTTCCCTGAATAGCACCATCCTCTATGATTACAAATTAGAACATGGAGAATGTATCCTACAGAGTAAATCCTAAAGAAACAATTGCTGCCAATGAAACCGAATGTCTTTCTTGAATATCAGTGTGTGTAAGAAGCTATGCTAGGCATTTTTTTCTAAACTGGGCTTGAGTTTTTACTTTGTAGAAACTGATGTTTGCGAGTTACTATATATAGATGAATATAAACACTTCAATTGGCTTTCTCTAGTTACTATATATAGATGAATATAAACACTTCAATTGGCTTTCTCTAAATAATCTAAACAAATAAAAATTCCACTGAAACCAAACAGAAGACTTCAAAGAAGCCAGGGACATTTGACATTGCAAATGAAGTAATATTTCAATTGACACAATACACCAATAGACGTTCCAAGGGGACAAATGTTCCCTCAACATAGTGAAAGTAATGCAAAGTAGAATCAAAATGGAGCAGTATCTAACTGACAAGATGGCCTTTAAAGAAACTAAATTTAGGGGGTGATAAGATGGTTCAATAATTACTGTTCTTGAACAGGACCAGAATTTGCTTCCCAGCACCTATGTTGCTGGGCAACTCACTACCATCTATAACTCCACCTCCAAGAGATCCAACAGCCACTTCTAGTCTCCATGGGCACCTGTACTCATATGCACAAACCCACAAATAGACACACAAATACTCATAACGTAATCCATATATGCAAACATATATAAGTATGTATGACATTTATAGATACCTATTTAATTGACCGCTCGATGTTATGTGTCATCTCTTCCTTACCCCAATGTTAATCCAACTCAGGCGCATACCATTCCTCCTCATTCCTGCCATAGACGAAACTAAGACATCTGTATCTCATTGCCACTGTCATTCAGAGCTCCTGAACACTGAAAATGGTGGGTAATCAAGGTTCAGTTTCTAGGTCTAGCTTAGTGCCTATGCTGCAGAGAGCCTGTGAGAGATGACTGTAGCCATGGTCCCTTTCTCAGTTGTTTGCTCAGAATTGCTTCCATCCCTTCTTTCTAAACCCTTTTGCACATTACACATGGCCTTTGATTTTCCATCTCCCATCTTTTATTCTCTTGACAGACAACTTGTGCCAAGCCTGTTTAGAGCTGGTTTTGTTTTTTGTTTTGTTTTGTTTGCTTGCTTGCTTTTGTTTTTCTTGTCTTTCTAACTTATTCAACTAAGCTTTTTCATTCTCCCTTCCAACAACCTTTCCTGGTTCATGCTCCTTGATCTGGAAGCTTCAGGGAAGGAATCTCCCTCAGCCAAGCCCTGCTCTGTGAGATTATTACCGGTACTTTCCTCCCAAGTCCAGGCATTATGATACAAAACAGCATCTATTTACTTCTCACACAAATGAACAATTTTGTATTCTCAGTGACCAAGGAGGAAGGAAAAAATGTGAATTCTCTCCTCCACTAATTTGTAACATAAAATAATTTTTGCTCTTTTGTTGAACAGTCTGATTTTAATTATAACAAGCTCAGTATAAAAGAAAATGAACACAGTTGTAAGTGACTCCTATTGATTATTTGCTAGTTTGTCAGTGTTTAAAACTATAATTTTCTACATAGAGAAACCCTGTCTTGAAAAACCAGAAAAAAAACCCTATAATTTTATTAAGACAATATTGAGAAATCCTAATGACTTCAATTAGGGGAAAAGAAAACGAAACCCTCAAAATTCATTTTCTTACTAATTGCGTGACTACATAAACTGTCTGGCTATGCCAAGATGTCACTAATTACATAAATACAATTATATGTTACAAAGCAAGATAGAAAAGAATAAAAAGGAAAGTCACCCAGTTTGAGCAATAAACCAGTCAACCTGCTTGTGAATGGACTAGTCAGGGTCACCTTTGAAATAAAGATGTAGATATCACTGCTCTGTTCATATTGAGCATCTTGCTAGTCAAAATGGTGACCTGGTCAGGATCATACCATCAGTAACAATTCAATGTGTGATGCACAAGTTACTGCTAAGTTAGTTTTTGATCCTAAAGACTCATCAAGTCAGGATTTTAGAATTTCTTTCCAAGCATTATTGATGACTGTCTATCTTTATTTCAAAAGTTAACCTTATGAGGAACTCATAGTAACTCTTCATCAGAAAGTCGAGCAGAAGAGGCAAAGGCTTGTGACCACAGCTAGCTAAATAAACTATTTTCTTTCCAGAGTGAGGCCAGAATTGCAGATTTCTAGTTTTTGATTTTTGGTTTTCTAAAACTATTTTATTCCCTGGGTTTAGCAAATAGCACACATAGCAAGGGCTAGACCATATGAACAATGAATTTAAAGTGAAAACATTCTGAAATTAACTTCAGGGATAAGATTAAGATATGAGGCACAGAGAGAAAAGTGCTTAAATAAACAGGCTCTTGATGACTGTCAAATGTTATCTTATTGCCAAATAATACTTAAAAGGGCCCATCATAGTCAAAAAATATAAATCAATACTTTGCAATGCTTTCTCCAAAGACTTTAGAAACAGAAGACTTGGACACTCCAGGCATTCATATTAAATTAGTTCCCAAAGAGCTGTCCCCAAAACAAACAGAGTTTAATCATGGATTTGCTCTTGGCTACTTAAGTGAGAAGTCCAGCTAAGCCTGTCATATAACTTCCCATATCTCTGGTTCTCCACTGCTGAGGGTTTTAATCCCCACCATGCCTTCTGAGATCCTGGGATGAAAGTTTGCTGGAAAGAGACTAAAACACTGTGAGTACTGCCCAGTTTCACATCTGCACGAGAGCCTTGCGTGCAGACCTCATCAGCTGAATAAAATCAAACAAGTTTCTCGTGGGCTATCTGTCAAGCACACCAGCCAGAGCAGCTAGGAACTTGAACACTGAAATGGCATCTGGGGATTACAACTGAAGAACCTTCCCAGCATCCACTGGACTTGTGCTGGTGTTTCAAAAGACATCTGTAAACCAGCCCAGCAACAGTTCACACACCAGTTTATGTTAGAGATGGTGGCTGTAAGAGTGAAATAGTCACAGCCCCTGGCATCCACCCCTTTATAAATCAACCCCATCATTAGCACTGCCTCCAAATCTGACTTTGAAGCAGCTACTTGTTTGACACGCATGTTACCAGAAAATATTTCTGAGGTGTGGGGATGAAACAAGCAAAGAAAAAACAAGCTAACCCATTTTATTGAAATGTCTCGCCAAGAAACAACTTGGGGATGGGGGCGGGGGGTCATAGCCTGTCTTGAATAAAAAATGGTTTGTGGGGTATGGAAACCAACCTAGAAGTGATTCAGACTTGAGAGAAAAACAAGGAAAACTTGTCTGAGTTCTGAATTTAGTTTGTAATCCTATGCTACTTTGAAAAAAACTGAACCACTGGAACTTCATAATGAGTTGTTTTAAATGTAGCACTGACTACAGCGTTTGAGTAGGAGGAAAGCCTTGAAAATGAGCATTCTAGTAAGTAATAGGGTTTCTCAGGCAGGATAACAATGAGTCCTGTTCCTACAGTCATTGTGACCCCCCAGTTCATGTTATTTGCCAAGAGCCAGTCCCTGGGGTTCCCTTTGTGGTATTAAGTTTCACAGTAATTAATGCTGCTGCCAGCAAAACCACTTGACTATGAGGTCATCTCATGAATGGAAGGAAAAGTAATTTCTGTACCTCATGCTCCTTAGAAATCATTTGAGGAAATGTGTGAGATAGTCTGGTTAGGCAGCCACTTCTCAGCAAGTCCTCTGGTGCCCATGTCACTTCAGTTACATTCTATGCAGCCAGGACAAGCTGTTGCCACTGAGGCAAGATAAATGATTAAGCATTTTTTTTTATCATTTTAAGTATTAAAACTCAGTTCTCTGCCATCAGTATTTTGAGTCCTCACAAAACTAATAATAATTATTATCCCCATTTTACAGGTAAGAATCTGAGGCACACAAATTGGGTTGCACAGAATTACTTACCTCAACAGCCCATGCTTTTTCCTTTGCAACACTCTACCATGGCAGTTTGGTTTCCTTTATGGTTTGCACTGTTGGAATTTTTGGCTGTCAAATCTGGTTTCTGGGGCTGGAGAGACAGTAAAGTTGTTGAAGAAGCATGAGGACCTGAGCTCAGATCCCTAGATCCCACATACAAAACCCAAGTATGAAAGCTCACATTGGTAATGCTAGTATTGGAAAGGCAGAGACACAAGGCTGTCCTGAAGTTTGTTTGCTAGTCTGTCCAGCTGAAGCTTGGAGCTCAAGGTTTAATGGAAGACTCTTTTTCAGTAAAACAGATGGAAAATAATTGAGGATGATGCCTGACTTTGACTTCTGGCCTCTAACATACCTATACCCACACTCACACACACATACAAACACTCACACACACTCTCTCACACTCACACACATTCTCACACACACTCACACATACCTGGGTTCTCTGCAAGAGCAGCCAGGGCTCCTCCTCACTGGTAAGCCATCTTTCAGCAGTTTTGTACTTTGAACCAATGTCTCCCCTTTCCTTCCATAGTAACCATCATCTACTCCCCATTACTGAGTTCTCTTGGTGTAAGATAACATAGGCATAGAAAAGTCACATAAAGAAAATGCGCAGCTAAATGAATTATTATCATGCAAATGTTCCTAAACACAGTGCAGGTCAAAAAATAGAACTCTATGGCAACTTCAAACCCCAACCACATGTCTTCTGGGACCATAGTGTTTACTTCCTTGATGTCCTGGTTTAGTGTCGCCAACCCACGTGTGCACACCCTGGCACTACTCTTCACTGTCTCAATTTCCTAGGTTGGTTGGCTTGTTTGCTTTTATCTTTTTTTTATCTGATGTCATTGGTTTGAGCAAATACAAATTTGCTGCTTAGCACAACTCCTATGTCATTGGGCCTGTTTTCATCTTGCTTGTCTGAACCCTAGCCTCTTGTAAATGTCTCAGGAAGGACCCACGGGAACAATATTGTCTGAATTCTTCCATGTTGACAGAAGCTTAAGGCTTTCCCTTCTACTTGCAAATTGGCCTGGCTAAGTAAAGAATCCTTGGATCACTCGTGTTTAACAAGTCGTGAGAGTTTTATTGGTGATCAGATTTTGTTTCCTTATGAGTAATGTCATAAATATCTCTACCTGGATGGCGGGAGGTGTTTTTTTTTTTTCTTTGAAGTCTGCCACGTTTTTGTTGTGGGTTGTTCTGGGGTCAGTTCTTCAGTGAGCAGCTACAAGTTTTCCTTTTAAAATCTTGAGGTTTTTTTTTGTTTTCCTGAAGCTTTTCTATTTGTTCTGTTCCTTTGTCTTGAGTTCTTCCTTATGGGTCTCCAGTCATGCATGCATTCAGCCCTCCTTACTGCCCTCCTGCTGCTCGCTCTCCAGTCTCTCTCACCTCACTTCTGTCATTCTTTCTTTGATTAATTTTTATTTTTTATTTATTTACTTACTTACCTATTTGTGTGTGTGTGTGTGTGTGTGTGTGTGTGTGTGTGTCTATGTACACCACTTGCCCTTGGAGGCCACAGAAGGGCATCAGATCTCCTGGAAATGGAGTTGTTAACCACCGGATGTGGGTGTTGGGAGCTGCACCCAGGTCTTCTGCAAGAGCAGTCAGTGCTCTTAACCACCGAGGAGTTATCTCTCTAGCTCTCTTTACATTTTTTTTTTTTTTGGTTTTTCGAGACAGGGTTTCTCTGTGTAGTTTTGCGCCTTTCCTGGAGCTCACTTGGTAGCCCAGGCTGGCCTCGAACTCACAGAGATCCGCCTGGCTCTGCCTCCCGAGTGCTAGGATTAAAGGCGTGCGCCACCAACACCCAGTTCTTTACATATTTTTTCAATTTACCTCTTATTTTTTTTTATCTCCTAGCCACCTAAACATATTACCTGCTGCATATATTCAATTTTTCATTGCTTCTGGTTTAGTCTTCACTTATGGATTGTTTTTTCATTCCTAAATAGACCATTCCATATTTGAATTTCTATTTCTGATGGAAGTAATTCTTCACATATTGAACCTCGTCATAAAAGACTACTGGAC
This sequence comes from Peromyscus aztecus, assembly GCA_902168405.1. Classification (NCBI taxonomy): domain Eukaryota; kingdom Metazoa; phylum Chordata; class Mammalia; order Rodentia; family Cricetidae; genus Peromyscus; species Peromyscus aztecus. The sequence continues at coordinate 15,239 of CABHPQ010145729.1, forward strand.
TCATTAGAAGGGGTTATAAGTAGTTAAAAAAAATGCAAAATAGGAAAATGTGGGTCTGGAGAAACAGTGATTAAGATTAAGAGCTTTAGTTCCTCTTAGTTCCAAAGGACCAGTGTTCAGTTCCAGCACCTACCTCACAGGGCACACAAGTTCATGTAACTCCAGCTCCAGAGGATCTGACACCTTCTTCTGGTCTCTGAAGGCCCCTGCACACACATACACCCATGTACACATGCAGAGATGATAAAAATAAATCACTTTTTCCTTTTGAGAAATGGTCTCACTTATGTAGACCAAGCTGACCTTGAACTCAAAGATTCTGGTTTTGATTTTAAAGTCCAGTGATTAAAGATGTATGCCACCATGCCTGGCTAAAATAAAACTTTTTTAAAAATAGGAAAATATGGTGATTTCCACCTTTGGGAGGCCACATCCTCCTGGCGGGGATTGTCAGTACTCTGTTTTCTTACTGCTTCTTCCTAAGAAATCTCACAATGTTCTGTTGCTAGTTTCATACAAAACAAAACATTTAAAAAAAAACTATGAAAAAGAGGGATACTCTAGAAACCTGAACTTATGGTTTTAAAGCTCCATTTCAACGCTGTGACTAACAGCTTTGTAAAACTGCTTGTTCTTCTCCTGAACTGTCACCTGAACAACTGTCTTCACTTTGTCATTATGGGTGATGTATTGCTCAATGTGGAGACCGCTCTTCAGAAAGAAGCTATGTCGTGTGATGGAGATTAGTTGAGTTAATTTCTAAAATTCATGATTACTTGATCCCGTACCATGCTGTGGACCTCTTAAGTTCAAGTATTCTGGAAAGAGGATTCCCCCCATTTTACTGCCATCCCTCCGCACTGACTTACCGCATTAACAGTGAATATCTGTTAGTGATCTATGCAGACAAGGCTGCACCCCAAAAGAAAGCCAGGTACTGTGTTTCTTGCCATACATTTCCCATGTCAGCCTATGCTTTTGTCTTAAATCCCAAGCCTCTGTATTTAGTCATTTATTTTCTAGTGGTACAGAAAACAGGGGAATATGCTGAATGGCAGCATGAATTCACCTCGACTATGCAGTTAAATTCCAAACTGGGATGCTCTATAGGTCAAAATCCCATAGTTCTTCAAACACTAAATTGAGAGAACAGTTTGAAGAGAAAACCTGTGGATTAAGATACTTAAAAGAGGGGCAAGGATGACAGCTCAGTAGATAAATCACTTGTTGTGTAAGCACAAGGGACAGAGTTCAGATCCCAGCATCCACATGAATGTTGGGTAGCCACAATGCTTCAGCAATTCTGGTGCTCAGAAGGTGAAGACAGGAGCAAGCTGGCAACTAGATCAGCCAAATCAAAGAGCTATGGGCTCAAGTGAGATACCCTTCCACAATGAACAAGGTAGAAAGTGATTGAGGAAGACTCCCTGTGTCAACCTCTTGCTTCTACACATATATACATGCACTTACACAATATGTGCACCCACATGCACTTGAATATGTATACACACATACACAAATGACACACATGCAAAAAAAGGAAGATATTTAAAAGATACAATCAACATAACAAGCATTTTTCTGAGCAAGGTTAAGTACAGTGTTGATGGATGTATATTTGGGTAATAACACTATAATAAAATGCAAAAAGTGATAACTATTGAAGTTATGGATATGGTTACTCTGGAAAGAAGAAAAATTATTATTATTGAGACAGGGTATGTGTAAGAGTTTCAATTTTTATTCATTGCCTAAGTAGTAATTCCAGTAGTGTAATAAAAGTTGATCATTTTCCATTGGGAAAGGAATAAATCAAAGATGCTAGCTTTTGCCACCACTATTAAATATAGTTCTGGTAGTTTCAGATAAATAGGACATAGATATATACAGATAGATTATACATACATATATACTGATAGATGATAGACGATAGGTAGGTAGATTATAAATAAATAGACAAATCAATAATAGATGGTGATAGGTAGACTAGAAAAGATTACATAGATAGATAGATAGATAGATAGATAGATAGATAGATAGATAAGTAGATTGTTAAGGAACAATGAGATAGATAGATAGATAGATAGATAGATAGATAGATAGATAGATAGACAGATAGCTACAAAAACTGCTATCACAACTAATAATTCAAAGCAGCAAAGTTGCAGGGTACAAGATGAACAAGTAAAACTTAGTTGTAGTTACATATACCAATAATGAGCAATCTGGAGAGTAAATTAAGACCACTGTAATTTAGGATAGAATCCAGATGAATAAAATATCAAATAATAAATGCAATCAAGGGGGTAGAAAAATCATACAATTAAAATATAAAGCATCCTTGAAATAAATTGTCTTAAATAAATAAAAAACAACTTATGCTCTTATAGAAATATGTAATATCAGTAAGATGTTAATTCTACCCAAGCCTATCTACAGAGTCAATGAAATCTCCACCAAAATTACCCTTCTCTTTTATAAATTGAAACACCAGTTTATATAAATTTCAAGGGGCTATGAGTAGACAAAACTAATTTTCAATAATCACTATGGATGGGGTGCTGCTGGAATAAGGGCAGACAAATAAATCAGATGAATTATTGAGTTCAGAAATAAACCTATTCCTTATAGCCAACTGACTCCCATCAGAGATATCAAGGATATTCAATATGGAAATAACTGTGTCTCCAGTAAATGGTGCTTAGACAGCTGGTGTCCACTGGTAAGAGAATGAAATTGGATCCTCTACTTCAGACTACATACAAAAAAATTAACTGAAATGGATCAATGAGCTAAAAAAAAATAATAAGCTATAAATCGATACAATTCTTAGAAAAAAAAACACAGGTAAATTTTAATGATCATGGCTTGGGTAATGGGTTTGTAACTATTACACCGAAAGTATGCCCAACACAGAAAAGTTGGATTTCACAAAAATTAAAAACCTATGAGCATCAAAAGACATTCATTCTCATGGGGCTGGAGAGACGGTACAGTAAAGAATAGTAGCAGCTCTTGCCAAGGAGCCAGATTCAGTTCCTAGCATTCACAATAGGAGGTTCTCAACCACCTGTGACTCAAGTTCCAGGGTACCTGATATCCACTTCTGGCACAACATGCATATGGTGCTCATACTCAGGAATGCATACATATGTGTAATATAAATAAGTCATTTTTAAAATTACTAGAAAATGAAAAAACTATAAAATACATGGTTTTCACAAATCAAGATCATGACAATAGTCTGATATCCTAGCTATATAATGAACTATTGTCATTCAACAAAAAATATAACTCAATCTAAAAATAAGAAATTTGGGTAGATAATTCTACAAAGACACATAAATGCCCAGCAAACACATTATGACATACTCAATATAATTGGTTATTAGGAAGATAGAAATCAAAACCATAATCACACAACATTAACTGGGTATCCCATGATAACAATGTTTCTAAAACCAGACACTGTAAAGTCTAAGTGTGGGTGTGAGGGACTTGAAAACTCCAAACCTTGCTAGTCAAAATTAAAATGGTACAGCTGTTATGGAAAACAGTTTGGCCATTCCTCAAACAATATAACACAGAACAAGAGTATGACCTTCTATTGTCCTCTTATGGATATATTTTAAAAATAGAAACAGGTGCTCAAATAAGTACATGACCCACATCCAGACTGGCACTACTTGTAACAACCAAAAAGTAGAAACAGCCCAAATGGACACACCAATGAAAAACAGATAAGCACATTGTGTTCTCTCCATATAAGCAGTACAGAATTCAACCACCCGGCAGACCACAGTAGAATGTTTCAGGTATAAAGGGAATTGATGTGATAAGATGTACTTTAACACCATGAGTGAACCTTGAAAACATTATCAGAGTGAAAGAAGTCGGGCACAAAAGGACAAACACTTTACAACCTCACACATATCAAATATTCAAAATAGGTCAACTCATAAAGACAGAGAGCAGATCGGTGGTTCTCAAGGATCTAGAGGAGAGCAGAATGGGAAGAAACTACTCACTAAATAAGAGCTTTAAACTGTTACTTTTCTATGGCTGTGATAAAACACCATGACCAAAGCAACTTATAGAAGGAGAGGTTTATTTGGACTTACAGTTCTAGAGAGTTAATAATCCATTGTGACAGCATGAGCAGGTATGGTATCAGAAACAGGAAGCTGAGAGCTTAGAGAAAATTGCAAGTAGAGTGAGGTCTTAAGCTCTCAAAGTCCACCACAGTAACATAATTCCTTCAATGAGACCATACCTCATAAACCTCCCAAATAGCATCACCAATGAGAGACCAAGTGTTCTGATATCTGTGCCTATGAGGGACATTCTCATTCAAACCACTACACAGTTTTAGCTATGAATGACCTAATGTTTTTAGACTAGCTATGCACAATAGTGTTGCTACCATTTAGATATACTAAGTGCCACGAACTCGTTCACTTTATAATTGTTCATTTTATATTGTATGAATTTTCGGTAGTGAATCATATGGGTTAAGCTTTAAAAAAAAAATGACTCATAATCCCATATACACCTCTCTACCAGTCCTCTAGGAGAGACTAGTTTGTGCATTGTTCTTTTGTGTCTTGACAGGAGAAATATAGAAATGCTGGTTCTGAAAGAGTCACTTAAGAGAAAGAAAGGCTAAACTCCTTTTTCTGGCTCTCAGTCATTATGTTAATTATTTCATAAAATGGAAAGTTTCCATTTCCCCTCACAGGGCAAAGGCATTGTAACACATTTCCTCTGGCTTAGTGTCAACCTCTTAAAACACATGTTTCTTGTATTTTGCAGACACACTTGGCAAGTGCAGGACAAGATTGATGCCAACAATGTGGCTTATACAACTGGGAAGCTCAGCTTCCACACTGACTACCCAGCTCTCCACCATCCACCTGGGGTAAGGTGAGCTTCATCACATTTTCCACAAGCCAGGCCAAGGGAAAATGTTCTTCTGGACTGCCTAGATGATATAGCTTACCACTGGATTTGTCTTACGTACATCTTCTTTTCTGAAACACAATCTGAACTCACCAACATCTCATGCCTAACTCCTGAACATCCTCACTTTTTAAAGGGAAAGGGACATTTTCACTCATCTTTTTAAAAATCAGTTCTTTATTTCTTCTTGGAAATAATTATTGGAACACCTTTGCTTTGCCAAGACAGATTTTAAGACAGCAATATATCTTGAGATGTTTCTGCACATATATCACGCCCACGAGAGTTAAAAGAGAATCAAATGTGGAAACACAGTGTGAAGTCACATGCCCATCATTTGTATCAGCAAGTGAATTAAAACCTTTCCAAGTTCAGGGTTTTTAAGCTGGCTCAAATGATAAAAGTGTTTGCTACACAAACATAAGGGTCTGCCTTCAGACACCTGTCACCCAGGTAAAAAGGTGTAGGTATGTATGTATGTCTGTAATCCCAGCTCTGGGGCATGCAAGACAGCCAGTGTAACTGAATGGTGAGCTCCAAGTTCAGTGAGAAACCCTGTCCCTAAAATAAGGTGGAGAGTATTGGTGAAATTATTAAGGCAACTCCACATAGTTAAAAGGGAGGTTTATTTTGTGGGGTAACTTACAAGTGAAGGGATAGGTAACAGGACCTGGAACAGTTGTAGCTCAGTCTGGCGGTGTTCTCTGGAGAACTCTGCTTGGTCTACCTCCAGCATCCAGGGTCCAGGAACCAAGTGAGCTCTCCCATCCTGATCTCGGGTCTTCAGGGGTCCTCTCTCGGTTCCACCTTGTAGGCATGATAGTTACCGAAGCCTCAAAGGGGGTTGTATTTCCAGGTCAAAGCTGGAATGACTACCCACTACAGGAGCGTAATTGAGGAAGATACCAATGTTTACCTGTGGTACACACACACACACACACACACACACACACACACACACACACACACCTATTCAATTTAACAGCTTACAAGAAAAGCCAATAGAGAAAGACTACTTGGCATCCTAATCCAGCCTACTCATGGGCATGTGTACACGTTCACATCGCATGCATGCATCACATAAACACAAAGTTGAATTGATGGACAGTACGTATGAAATTAAAAGTTTAACAAAATACTACTGATGGGGGAGGGGAATGTATCTCAATGGTAAGAGTTCTTGACCAGCATACATGAGGCTCTGTATTCAATCTTTGGTAGTGACAAAGAATAATAATAAATACTTATTATTATTATAATAAACAGCTAGATACTCAGCACATGTGTTTTTACTATTTGGGCTGCGCTCAGCTAGGCAGTTATTGTTTTCAGTCATCTAGCTCTTGGCAGCTGCTAGGTTGGCTAGGAAATAACTCACTTCAGATGATGCTGAGATGGTTTGCCTCTGTTCCCCCAGTCTATCATCTTCCAACAGGCTAGCCTAGGCTTTCTCATATGGCAACTGGCAACATTTTCCGTGGGGAAGCCAAAGCACTGTAAGTTCTTGGGACCTTGGCCAGTAATCAACATAAGGTCCCTTCAGTGAAGTTTTATTGATCTAAGCAATTAGTGAGGCTAGCCCAGACAGAGGGTAAAGCTGCAAAAATGCATTGTAAGGGGATATCGGCATAAGGAGCAGAATAACCATGCTAGTATTGGAAGTCCTCTCCTATCCCACCCACAAGTTTCCTTGCCAAAGAAGATGCATTGTGCATAGCAGTTTTACCCAGGAGAATCCTGACTGGACACTTTCTGTCTGCATCTTTACAAATCATCATCTTTCAAACCAAATACATTTTTACAAAATCATTATTTTCTTAAACCAAAAAGCAGATGGTCAAGAGACTAAAGAGAGTGTAGCTCTCCGTTTTTAGCTAAACTGAACTGAGCTGAAACAACCACATACAAATCGTATCCTCAGATGTAGATAAGAAATTGGACAATCCTCAAGTTAATTAAGCATAAATGGGCCAAAAATCAAAATGAATTCCTTTTGGTCGTCATCTTAACTGAACGTGTTTTCTATGTGCCCTGCTTCTTACACATTGTTCTTGCCAGAATAAGTTAGCTAAGCTGGTCTAGTATTTGGCTTCATATGTTTTAAATTATTATATTGATTGTAAAACACCACATGGTTTCTCTGAACCAAATGATGACAGAGAGATGACTCCTCTGATCACCTTTTTGGGTGGGAGATGGAGAAGGAGAGGAACAGTGAGGCTTGTTCTGAACGTGGATCAGGGAGGCCAAACCACTCAACGCATCCTGCCTGCTAACGATTGCTTGGAGACATTGAATGTAGAGCAACTTAAAAAATGGAGCTGAATAACTACATGTCTTACTTGAACTTTTAAATTGTGCTTTACTCTTTCTGAATTTAAGTCTGAATCTAAGCTAAAACTGAAATCCCAAGGAAACATGATTAAATGGCTTCCTAAATATAACTGTAGTATAACAAAGCATTTTACACTTTCTCAGAGTTTTCAGTTTCTTTACATGATCTATCTTAGAAGTCCTTTAAGATTGACAAGCTTGATCATGCCCTGCAGTGGTAGATGAGGACATAAAGCAGAAGGCTTTTCTAGGATGACAACTAATGAATGAGGAACCTGGACTTGGACATACATCTCTGCCTACATTTCTAACACACCAGTATGATCCAGAACTGGAGTTACTAACTTCCATAGTATGTGACGTGATAGGTTATTTGTAGACACTGTCATATTTTACAAAGCTCTTCAAGGACAGTAACTGGACCTGGTACTTCTTTATATCTCAAAATATAAAGCATCTTGTGCACAAATAGAGACATGAGAGATCTGCTCTAGAGAAGCCACAAAGTGTGACATGGCAGAGGAGGTGTCCAGAGCCAATGACTTTCTACGGTCTTTAAGTAATGAACCCTGGCATGTTTTCATCCTACCAGATAAGTACACATAAGCTGTCTGTCTTATTGGGCAGCTTCCATTTTAAATTATGAAGAATTTTTAATACCAAAGTTTGATCTTTTCTTTAACAAATGGAAAAGGTAAATGTCCTTTTCAGTATATTTGAAATGATCTGGAAAATGAGTTTCCTAGTGAGGGTTCAGCTTGATCAGCATGAGGAAACATATCTTAAATGATACACAGATGTGACTTTGCTCACTTTTTTCTCTGGGCCAAAAGTCACATGCTTCCATAAGGAAATATTTAGAAAGGAATTTTTTTATTCTGAATGATTTATGTGAAATAAAATTGGGTTTTATACATGACAGGAGTATATTTAGCCTTTGAATTAGTGGTAAAAATATTGTCAGGCTTCATAATCTATTTTCTTTTATAAGATTGTGTTAAAATATAACTATACAAAAGGAGATATTATTTGGCCTAACCAGATGTAAAAGATACCAACTGGTCTTCTTAAAACTAACATTTGAATCAGTGGGATCATTACGGCAAAATCCAAAATAATTTAACTGCTGTGATTCTCCTGAGGACAATGCTGTGTTCTTGTTTTCTGGAACTCTGCAGACTTGCAGCTGACATGGCTATTTCTCCTTTGTTTCATGTGTTGCCTGATCTCTTCTTGACCCACTGAGATTTTCTAAAATGGCTTGATCAGTTAAAGCACATGTTTTTCAAGGTTAAAATTTGCCTTCATTTAAAGATGTAATCATTATTAATCTGTTTGAGTTATTTGCAACATTGGGAAATAATAATTGGCTTTTTGCATATATATGTATATAAATGAACACCTAAGACTGGATTTTTTTTTTCGAGACAGGGTTTCTGTGTGTAGCCCTGGGTGTCCTGGAACTCACTCTGTAGACCAGCCTGGCCTTGAACTCACAGATATCTACCTGCCTCTGCCTCCCAAGTGCTGGGATTTTAAAGGCATGCACCACCACCACCTAGCGAGACTGGATTTCTAAGAGCTCTATAAATGGATTCCCTGAAAGGAAAGGGATTTTCTGTGTTTGGGACTTGTGACCAATGTGTCAAAGTTTGAATGACATCTTTATCACATATTAACTGAATTTTTAATTGTGAACTTTGACTCCTCTGTATTTCAATCACTCCATCTACAAAATTAAGATAAATTTATCAAATTCTAAGTACTATTACAAAATAGTAACAAACATTACACAATTATCATTTGAGAACAACTTGTGTATAAAATCATAAAAATTGCAGTGGATAAAACACCTGCCAGGCATGTGTGAGGGCCAGAGTTTGGATCCCTACATTGCAGCCCTCCTGTAATGTCAGCACTTATAAAACATACACAAAGGATCTCCTGATCAACCTACTTTGCTTTATTGGTGAGACCTGGGTTCAACTGAGAAATGTTGCCTCGTTGAATAAATGAATAAAGCGTAGAGCCATGGAGGGAAATCCCCAACGCTAGCCTCGTGTCTCTGCACACGTGCACATGCTCACATATACCACATACATATGTACCCACATGCATGAAAACATGCACGCGCGCGCGCGCGCACACACACACACACACACACCACATAGACATGTGCAAAAATATAAATATTAAATACAATCTCAAATTACATTATTTAATTGTAATAACTATATTTCAAGTGTACAATGTCCATGTGGAACTGGTGGTTACTGTATTACTTAACAAAGAAGTGCAAGTCTGTCACTGCAGAAAGTCTTGACAACCATTGTTCTAAACCAGCTATGGAGGAAAACCAAGCTAAATGAATATTTTCTCACTAACACTGATAGCCACCCAAGTATGGATATCACATTTTATTCTTTCATTCTATGAGAAATCAGTGAGAAAATAATTTAAAATGTATTAGAATCAGTAAAAGTGAAGTTTTCCCAACAGAACACCATTAGTTCCTTCAAGCAGAAAACCAGGCTCTAAATTTAGGTATCTAGAATCACCCAAACTACCCTACCAAAAGGAGTCACAAAGTCCATGAAAACTCTACTCACAAAACAACTCTTTTAGTTTTTCTGATTTGATTTTTCAAATTGTAATATGCTCACCATGTTCTGCTAAAACATAGTTATATTAAAACTTTCCCCATCTGGTCACCATTTACAATGTTTCTTGTATTTACTCCTCCTCCCGCAGTCACAGCCTACTTCATTCCCTTGATGTCTTCAAGCCTGAACTGTCTCATTAGAGTCGCAGGTAGCTATGGCCTAGTTGTTCCCATCTTAAAAGTAGTGTGTCTGTGAGACACCACTGGACTGATACATTACTCTTCAGCTCAGCCCATGTGATCTCCAGAGTCAATGTCCTTTATGCACAACAGAAAGTACAAGAATCCTTCATCTCACATTTAAGACTGTTCGTGACAAAAGCCCAATTATCCTTTCAGTCCACCCATTATAACCCTCTGCTATAGCCAATCTTTTCATTAGTCAGTAAGCTCTATATTTTTTCAGACCTATCAGCACAGTCACCTATTTGTGTCCTCATTCTTTTATAGAACTCCTCTGCCCAGGTTAAAACTGCCTCTGCTGTTGCCTTCCCTGCCTGCAGCAGTTTGCTGTGCTCCCTGCCTACAGCTGGTGTAATCTGTGAACCTTATTCCTACGTCCATGTCTTCAACAGCAGCAGACATGAATTATATCACATTATTTGAGGCAACTTTTTCATCCCTACTTCCTCTCAATACTGAATCAGAGAATAGATGTTTTTCAGTTTATTAATTTTTATCTACTTGTATCTTTTTGAATATTTAACATAGTGGTTTTTTAAAGTGGGTGCCATTATCTTTACCTATTTCTCTGTTTCTCCTTATAGGTTCAGCTTCTGCACTGTATAAAGCAAACAGTCACAGGAGGTGATTCTGAAATTGTAGATGGGTTTAATGTATGTCAAAAGCTCAAGGAGAAGAATCCTCAGGCATTCCACATTCTGTCCTCCACCTTTGTGGATTTTACAGACATTGGAGTGGATTACTGTGATTTCTCTGTGCAATCTAAACACAAGATTATAGAGTGAGTAGTTTTATAAATTTCCTATAGTTGAAACTGAGGTTTAAATAGCAGAAAGCTTTGATTAACTCTGAAGCTTTGGTTTAATATATTGCTAGAAGAAAAAAGAAAAAAATGCATAAAAAAGTTACCAAATGACATGAAATTTTTTCTCAATCAATATTAGATTTTTGGGTAACTAAGAATTCATCCATACTTCATTATTAAGTATAAACTCTGCCTTCTCGATGTGATTATAGCTATTAGAAAGTTTACAGCTGGGAGTGAAAGAATATAAAGGGGAATAGATAGGTCCAGGAGTTAAGTCCTGTCACCCAGAAGCTGTCGGTTTTTTCTTCTTAACTTTGTCATCTTGTTTTGGCTTCATTTTCAAAGAATTCTCACATGCTCCAAGTTTTTCATCATCCTCCATGCTAGCAACCACAGCACAAGGATAGCATTTGTTTTTCAAAAACTATGGCACATCTGGATGACTCCCTGCCCAGTCTTGTCTAAGTCTGTCCATGAGACAATCACCAGGATGACCTACCAGGGGATTGCAGAATGCTGCTTGGCCATGGCTAGATCCCATGTGCATAGCAAAATCTGTCTTATTTTAGCCACATGGACTAAGAATGAAACATCCCTCAGAAAGTGCCAAGTCAATAGAAATCATTTTAATCATAAAATGGTCCTACATAGACCACTTTATATTATTCTTTTTCTGACTTCGGTGTGAGTACATGATAAGAAACATCTTATTTTCCTTGACAAGGTTGGTCCTTCACTCTTAATTATGATTTTTTTTCTGTTTTCTTTTTCTTTTTCACATACTCAATTAACTTTCTCTCTGTGTGTATGTATGTATTTACCTGTGTGTATAGATGCATATATGTGAATGTTCATGAGAAGGCTAGAGTATATTTCTCAATTGTTCTTCACCTTGTATTTTGAGACAGAGTCTCTCATTGAGCCTCAAACTTATGCAAAAAGCACTTTACCATCTGAGCTATGCACTCCATCCTATTTTTTTCTTTTAACATTGTTTAGTCATGATTTTCTTGAACATAAAAAGGATACGTGCCGGGCGTTGGTGGTGCACGCCTTTAATCCCAGCACTTAGGAGGCAGAGGCAGGCGGATCTCTGTGAGTTCGAGGCCAGCCTGGGCTACCAAGTGAGCTCCAGGAAAGGCGCAAAGCTACACAGAGAAACCTTGTCTAAAAAAAAAAAAAAAAAAAAAAAAAAAAAAAAAAAGGATACTGATTTAACTTTTCATTTGAGAATTGCCTTATTGTTGTGTTTTTAGGATGTCATGCATTTAATTATATCTCAGTCAAAACTGGGAAGGGTTACACTTTAGAATCCATTTGTATTATTTTAGAAGAAATAACTAAATAGTATAGAAATAAAGTCATTTAGTAGATATCAAATCCTTCAGCTGACATTTATATACACATACAAATTTCATTCCTTCATTCAGCAAATGTTTATTGGAACCAGGGAACTGCTCAGTATTTGGGAAGCATCACTGGAAAAAAAAAAACAAAGCTTTATAGAACTTAGATTAAATGGGGGGGGTCTTTAAATTTTTTGGCCAAAATTATAATTAATGTTTTTTAAAAAATGTGACTTTCTAAGGATGAAACTTGGGTTGTCAAACTTTCCTGACCGAGATTTCAGCAAACTGCTTGACCTATGTTTTATGGGTAGAACTAGATGATTTTCTGGAGAAGGTGGATGGAAAATGTGGAGAAAAGATAAGTTTCAGGAATAAATTTTAGATAAAAATAAATCTAAGGAGTTCCTTGGTGACTGTGAGATGAGAATTTTTCCCCTTTGGAGATAAGTTATCACTATACAACTCATGTTGTGTTCACCCTGAGATACTCATGCCTCAGACTTCTGACAAGCATGTTCCGCTGTCCTCAGCAACACAAGAGTCTTAGGTATAACTTCACAGTTAAATTCAAACATTACTTTTAAAAAATGCTATTTGGGATTTTAATTTGATATAAACAGTCACAACATGGATAATTATGCATACATCTAAACATCACATCACCCCTATTATGTTTAATTTGTATGTTTTTATGTATGCTGTATTTCAGACATATCTTCTAAGATAATTTGACCCTTATTAGATGTTAATTTTGCCTATTGGATAAAACAGGTTGGATGATAAAGGCCAAGTGATTCGCATCAACTTCAACAATGCAACCAGAGATACGGTCTTCGATGTCCCCATTGAAAGAGTTCAGCCTTTCTATTCTGCTCTGAAAGAGTTTGTGGACCTCATGAGCAGCAAAGAGTACAAGTACACTTTTAAGATGAATCCAGGTGAGTGGAAGAAAATGACATCCAGACTGGCAGACTATTAATGAGCCCTGATTAGCCTAAATAGAAGATTCCTGCCATCTCTACTTCTAGGCTGTTGACTCCCCAGACTTAAAAAAATAGTCCTTTTTGCAAACTGTCATGGAAATCCTAACACATGAAATTTAAAAGCTTCCAATCCAAGGATACTTTAAAGAGAGTCCAGATGAAGCCTATGTCTAATATTAAGACTGTTTTACATTTCTGTACTGATAGTCACCTTCCTAATAAGCTTTTTGAAAACTCTTGTCATCAGTGTGATTTTTCTTATTTTATTAAAGCTATCATGGCTCCAATCCAAGAAAGGATGCTGTCTTCCCTTATAACAAATGCTGTGTTATATTACAGTATCATCTAATCTACAAGTTAGATTCTAAGAGATAGTATAGAAATTACAACATGAAAATCACCCACCATCCTAAAAAGGCATAACTTCCTCTCAAGATAGTGAAAACTATAGAGAGTACAAACGAAGTTTGTTTTAAATTCTTCTGTCTTGCTAAACAAAATTATCTTTGTAATTCCCACTCCAAAATACATGAGTAATGTTTACTGATAAAACTTACTCACAAAGATAGTATTACTAAAATAAAGCAGGACTCAGCCTATTCTAGTGGCTTAAAACGAATAAGGAAACATGGATAATTTTTCTAGACAATCTCTACTAATTAAAGTGTCATCAAACTGTAGCAATTTTTTCTTGTTATTGGTTTTTTATTAATAAAATTGTGAGTGTTTATCATGTGTATATTTTGAGATATGTATATATTATGGAATGGCTAAATTTAGTTAATTAACAACATACATACATTATTTTACATATCTATCAGTTTTCATGAAGGGAACACATAAGATCTACCTTCTTAGTGATTACAGCATATCCTTATTGATTATAGTTACCATGTTGAACAATAGATCTGAACATGAAGATCTGCAAGTTATTTGCAATAAAAGGCATAATTTCTCTTTGCTGTTGGTTTGGCCAATTTGAACATTCTTTTTATTATTTTAATTTTTGAGATTTTATTTATTTCTGTTATTATGTGTATGAGTGTTTGCCTGAATGTATTTATGTGCACTACACACATACAATGCCCACAGAGTCCAGAAAGGGACATCGAATCTCCTGGGAGCAGAGTTACAGACAGTTGTAAGCCACCATGTGGGTGCTGGATATTGAATAAGCATCCTCTGGAAGAGCATACTCTTCACTGATGATCCATCTCTCCAGCCCCTGCCCCCCCACACACACACACATACACAAACCCCCTACCTACCCTTCTTGCTATATCATAAAACCTCATCTTTAGCTCCTGAGCTAGACTTCAGCAATACTCCTACCTCTTTCTCCTAAGTAGATGGGCCTACAGGCACACACACATACCACACCTAGTTGAGTTGTTTTTAGAAACACTCTTTGATATAATAAAGTAAATAAATAGAACTAGATAACTCCTTAAATCTTTTGGCATGTGGTCAAAGTGCATTGATTTTAAGAGTGACACCATATAAAACAGAAATACCATGGGAAAAAATAATAGGAGTTGGAATCCAAGCTTCACCATTTAGTGGCAGAGTTGCTTTGGATAAATGCCTCAAATTGAGTTTTCTCATAGATGAAGAGATGAAATTCCTATGTCTTTTCAGTATTTCCTTTTTAAAAATGTGTACATAAAATATGAAGAATGTAGGATATTGGCCAAAAAACGGCACTATCCTTATAATTACTTGAAGCTCTTAAACTGAGAAGAAATGTCTGTTATTGATGTTTTCCAAAGTAGAACAATACAAAAGCTTTACACAAAGAAAACTCTTTTATGTAACCATGTCCATGATAGCCTGTCAAGCTATGAAGTTTAAATGTTGTGCATATGGGGAGCCACTTCCTATGGTTGTGTGCCCACAGATGATCCTAACAAGTTCCAATGGATACTTCCAACCCAGTAGTCATACAGACGGCCTTGGAAAAACTAGAGAGGTCACGAAATCAAAAGTCAAGAATCTAGGAAAGGGACTGGATGTGATGGAGGTAGGAAGTGATAGGCATGAGAAGGAGATATGAGAAAGTGGAGGAAGAGAGTACTTAGAATACATTATCTACATGTACAAAATTGTCCAGGAACAAAATTAATTAGTTAAAAAAAAGTATATGTGTAATTTTGTTTACAAAAGAAATGTTCTATTTTGGTGTGAACTGAGTAATGGTGGCATCTTGCATATTGCATTTTCTTGGTATTTGTTTTCTTAATGAATATAGCACATTCTTACTAATTACAGTCACTACGGTAAGTAACCGATCTGGACATGGAAATTTTGTTATTTGCAACAAAAAGCATAATTTCTATCTTGTAAATAATAATTTCTATATTTGTAAATCATTTAAACATAAATTATTCATGTTGAAAATTTCTCCTAATTAGGTGATGTGATTATCTTTGACAACTGGCGCTTGCTCCATGGACGTCGTAGCTATGAGGCAGGAACTGAGATATCCCGCCACCTGGAAGGAGCTTATGCTGACTGGGATGTAGTGATGTCAAGGCTTCGTATTCTAAGACAGAGGGTCAAGAATGGGATCTAAATTTCCTGACCTTAGATTTTAGTGCAAGGTCAATGACTGAATGTTACTAGTTATAGCCTGGTTATTCTCTTACTGTAATCAACATCATTTACATGTTAATTTAAAGCTGAACATGCAATTTCTCTCATCAGAATATTTTTCCTTTGAATCACATTCAATGTCAACTTGTTAGATGTCATGATAGGGGACCGTCTTAAAGCATCCCTTCTGTGGGATGTGTGTTCTGACTTCCTTTGCTTTCAAGGGTGTCACCAGAACACCTGCAGATAGTTTTGTATCAAACAAATCTTTCTGACAAATAAAGCTTTATATATATCTTGTGTTTTAAATAAAAGGTCCTAAAACATGTCCTGCTCAGTTGCCTACATGGTCTCATTTTTCATGACTGCATATCATGATCCTTAGCATGCTTGTAAAAAGTCTTCATATTTTCAAAGATCTGTTTGATTCACTCACATTGCAGGATTTTGTTGCCCATGCTTGCAGAGATTCCCCTCACTTGACAGTCCTAACATTGTTTGTAATACTTAAGTGATGATAATAAACCCAAGTATGTCAAATTAAACTAAAAGTCTAGTCTCCCTAAATTTGTCTTGGCTAAAGAAATGCCCCCATGGACTTTCAGCATTACTGCCACCTAAGGACAGGTCATTCCTCCTCCCTCCTTGCCTTCAACTCATGAATTCTTCAAAGATGCAAGCAACCTACTTTAGTGGACAAGATGTTCACTCACCTCTGGACAGCCTCACCTGCTGGTCTCAGCTTCCTGCTTGGCCACTGTCCTAGTGAGGAAACACTGAAGTCAGAGTGCAGCATGAAGCTGTAGCCTCTTGAGCCTCCTACTCCCATGGGATAACGAGCTTTGAAATTCCAGTTTGCTGAGATTCTGATATCACCTACAGATTTCATTTAGTATGCATTTGAATCTGTGTGAACTTCTCGTTTCTAGAAATTATTTATTTATTTTACATCCCAACCGCAGGCTCTGCTCCCTCCTAACCTCCAACTCCCTCTCCCCACCTCTGTATCCGCTCCACCAACCTCTCCCCCCATCCACCTCACCTCTGTATTTGAACAGAAAGGGGAAGGCCTCCATGGGCAACAGCAAAGCATGGCAAGCATTCCCCATGAATTCAGGCTGGGCAAAGCAATCCAGCATGAGGAGTAGGTTCCCAAGAGACAGCCAAAGCACCAAGGATAGCACTGCTCCCATTGCCAGGAGTTCCACAAATAGACCAAGCTACACAACTGTCACATACATGCAGAGGGCCTAGGTCAGTCTCATGCAGGCTCCCTGGTTGTTGATTCAGACTCTGTGAGTTCCCATGAGCCAGGCTAGCCGTTTCTGTGGGTTTTCCTCCAATGTTGCTGACACCCCTGGTTCCTACAATCTGTCTTCCCTCTCCTCAGCAGGGCTCCCTGAGCTAGGCCCAATGTTTGGCTTTGAATATGCCTCCATAAGTCACTGGATAAAGGATCTCCACTGACAATTGGGGTAGTCACCAACCTGATCACAGGGGATGGCTGGTTCACGCTGTGCATCCACTGCTGCCAGGAGTCTTAGCTGGGGCCATTTCTAGAATTTCTTTTTAAATTAATTTCAGTTAGCATACAAAATAGGGAGTTTCAATGTGGTAACACCACCTTCATACATATTTCTCCTTATTTGCTTTCCCGATGTCTTGTCTCATCTCCCATCTTGCTGTTTAAGGCTCTGAGCACTATATTGAGTAAGAATGGAAAGACTGAACACCTGTGCCTCATTTCTGATTTTAGAAGATATTCGTTCAGTCTTTCTCCATTAAATATGATGTTAACTATAGATCATATCTAGCCTTTAATATGCAGGGATACGTTTCTTCTGTTCCTAGTTTCTTCCAGCTTTTGATCGTGAGGGAATACATAGGCCTTTTTCTGAATCTAATAAGTTGATCCTGTGATTTCTGCCATAGCTTATTTGTGTGCTGTATTAACATTTTATCAATTTGTGTATGTTGGAAGCATCCTTGTATCCCCACAACAAAACCAGCTTCATCCTCATGTATGATCTTCTTAAAAGTTCTTGAGTTCAGTTTATAATAATTTTATTAATAAGTTGTATCTATGTTCATCAGGAAAATTAGTCTCTAGTTTTTGTTGTTGTTGTTGTTTGGTCATTTATGTGTCTGCTGTTACTGTGTTCTTAGCTGGTTCTGCCATCAGGATAGTGCTGGCTTAGTAGGAGTTTTTTAGCTTGCCTTCCTTTTGTAACCTGTCTGAGAAATGCTAGTATTTGCTTCTTTTAATGGTCTGGTCGAATTCAGCAGAGCCTCCTAGCCCTGAGCTCATCTTTACAGGGACACTTGTTAGTACCACTTCAACCGTTTACTTCCTACGGATCTGTTTAGGGTCCTCATAACTTATTACCTTCATACCCTATTGATCTAATTTTGGTATGTCGTATATGTCTCAGAATTCATCCATTTCTTTTAAATTTTCAAGGTATTTTTGGATTATGAATTATCGAATTTTCACTAGGATCCTAAAATTGATATGGAAGCACAAAAGGCCACAAATGTCCGACACAATGTGAAGGTATTGCAATATCTGATTTCATTGGAATCTATTGTAACAATCCTCTTTCCATATCTAGTGTTATGAATTTGAGTAGTGCCCAATTCATTAATTTCTACCCTGATCTTTATTTTGTTTCCTATGGTATGTATCTCTTTGTGAAGATGTGCTCATATAAGTGCATGTGAATACTCTTGGAGTCCAGAAGAGGAAGTCAGATTCCCTAGAGCTAGAGTTACAGGCAGCTGTGAGCCATTTAACATGGGTACTAAGAACTGAACTCTGGTCCTCTGAAATAGTAGGAAGTGCTATTAACTGCTGAGCCATATTTCAACTCCTTTTTATTTTGGACTTGCCTTTTCTTTGCCTTTTAGAGCCTTAAGGTGCATCATTAGCCTATTTATTTGAAACATTTTCTCCTAAATTATACTTTTTTTCACTTGCCTCTGGCATTATTTTTCTAATCTCTTCCCCAATTTCTTCAATAATCCATTGGACATTCAAAGTGCATTGTTCAATCCTTGAATATCTGCACAGTTTTTATAGTTTTTCTTCCATTAGTTTCTTGTTTTACTTTCCTATGATCTGATGAATTATAAGAAATTATTTTAATTATTTTGTATTTGTTAAGACTTGTAGCCTAGACTATGCTCTGTTTTAGAGGTGGCTGTAAAATCATTTGAAATGCACGTGCTTAGTGTGCCGCCATGGCATCTGGTGAGTGTAGTTGTTGATGGCAGTCCTGGTCATGGAACATTTCTGTGTGAAGGGGGACAGTGGCATCTCCTTCTCCAGGGAGGTGCAGAAGTGGTTCACTGGTGAAAGCTCCTGGTACTTTCTACAGGGCAAGCCATGGGGGCAATACTGTTGAACACTGTGAGAAGTATGGGGAGTCCATGAAGTTTATGGGGCTATTAAGACACATCTTCCTCCACAGAGCAGACAACATGTGACCTACCATGATGGCACTCTTCCCACGGCACATGCAGAGTCACTGGCATTCTTGCTCTTTCTATCCATCTCTAGACTTCTGCTGTGTGAATGCCCTAGTGGTCCTTTGTCTGAAATTATTCTCTTCCTTTTGGCCCCCTGTGTCACTCTAGGTTCTTCATTGTGTTCCTCAGCTCCCCCGAGGGCTAAACATTTTTGTGGCTAGCTATCTAAGTTTTTGAAAAGGAGTGAAGAGAACCACGATTTCTCCTATCCCATCTTCTGTGTGGCATGACTGCTTCACTGCTTTTTTAAAGCTACATAATTAACGGTAATTAATACATGAAAGCAAATCGTATCTGATACTGTCTTACCTAGAGAAAATTGAGGAGTGGGTAATGATTCCGTTTCTTTAGTAGATAACTACTAGAGGAATTCCTATCACTCTGGGCATGTGTTCTTCAAGACAGCATCAAGACTTTTTTTGATTCTTGGAAAGAAGAAACATTACTTTCTGCCATCAATACTTTCAGTTGTGATCCGGAACAAGGTCAAAACTTTTCAGACATCATTTACTGATAGCTGTCACAAGCACTCCAATGTCATTCTAGTGCATCCAACATTTTAAATACACAGCCTGATGTCTGAAAGCAAATTTGTACAGGGAGTAGAATAGAAATAGGGAAATATGTTCTCTTTTCATATGCATATTTAGATTCATTGCATTCTTTTTGTTAGTTTTTTATTTTTATTTTTATTTAAAAGGGTTTTTTTTTCCATTTTACATACCATCCACAGTTTCCCCTCCCTCCCCTCCTCCTACTCACCTCCCCCACATTCCCCCCCACCCCACCACCCATCCACTCCTCAGAGAAGGTAAGGTCTTCCATGGGGAGTCAACAAAGTCTGGCATATCAAGTTGAGGCAGGACCCAGCCCCTCCCCTGTATTGAGGCTGAGCAAGGTATCCCTCTATAAGGAATAAGCTCATAAAAGCCAGTTCATGCACTAGAGATAAATCCTGGTCCCACTGCCAGTGGCCCCACATACTGCCCAAGCCACACAATTGTCTCCCACATTCAGAGGGCCTAGTTCAGTCCCATGCCAGTTCAGAGTCAGTGAGCTCCAACTAGCTCAGGTCAGCTGTCTCTGTGGGTTCCCCCATCATGATTTTGACCCCTTTGCTTATATAATCCCTCCACCCTCTCTTCAACTGGACTCTGGGAGCTCTACCCAGTGCTTAGCGGTGGATCTCTGCATCTGCTTCCATCAGTTACTGGATGAAGGTTCTATGATGACAATTAGAGTAGTCATCGATCTGATTACAGGGCAAAGCCAGCTCAGGGACCCTCTGCACTATTGTTAGGAGTCTTAGCTGGAGTCATCCTTATGAGTTCCTGGGAATTTGCCTAGCACCAGGTTTCTCCCTAACCCCATAATAGCTCCCTCTATCAAGATATCTCTTTCCCTGCTCTCTCTCTCTGTCCCTTCTCCAACTCAACCATCCTGTTCCCTTATGTTCTCTTGCTAGCATCCTTTATCTCCTCCCCATGCCCCCGCCCATGCTTCCAATTTACTCAGGAGGTCTTGTCTACTTACCCTTCCTAGGGGAATCCTTGCAGGTCTCTCTTAGGGTTCTCCTTGTTACCTAGCTTCTCTGGAGTTGTGGATTATTGCCTGATTATCCTTTGCTTTGCATCTAATATCCACTTATGAGTGAGTACATACCATGTTTGTCTTTCTGAGTCTGGGTTACCTCACTCAGGATGATTTTCTTTCTAGTTCCATCAATTTGCCTGCAAATTTCATGATGTCATTGTTTCTTCCCCACTGAGTAATAATACATCGTGTAAATGTACCACATTTTCTTTTTCCATTCTTTAGTTAAGAGGCATCTAGGTTGTTTCAAGGTTCTGGCTATTACAAATAATACTGCTATGAACATACCTGAGCAAATGTCCTTGTGGTATGAAAGTGCATTATTCGGGTATATGCCCAAGAGTGGTATTGCTGGATCATGATATATATTGATTCCCAGTTTTCTGAGAAACCACCATACTGATTTCCAAAGTGGTTGTACAAGTTTGCACTCCCACCAGCAATGGAGGAGTGTTCCCCTTACTCCACATCCTCTCCAGCATAGGCTGTCATCACTGTTTTTTATCTTAGCCATTCTGACAGGTATAAGATAGCATCTCAGAGTTGTTTTGATTTGCATTTCCCTGGTAACTAAGGATGTTGAGCAATTCTTTGTCTTTCAGCCATTTGAGAGTCTCCTGGTGAGAATTCTCTGTTTAGATCTGTGCCCCATTTAATTGAATTATTTGGTATTTTGATGTCTAGTTTCTTGAGTTCTTTATGTATTTTGGAGATCGGCCCTCTGTCAGATGGAGCAGCCCCACCAGTGGACTGAGTATGAGATCTTTCCATGTATGGTATATTTCAAATCAACTTTGGTGGTAAAAATTGCAATTTATTATGGGTGTATTAAACAGGAAATAAGACATTTGTGTCCTAAAATAAAATGGCATATCCATGTTTATTGAATCTTCTGTACCTGTGCATCCCCAATCAGTCAAAAAGATGTATATCTCTGTATGACTAACCCAGAGAAACTCTTGAAGTAAAACCGGCAAACCTACATCAAACTAGTGAAAGAGAAACCTTGTGAATTACATCAGTAGGTATGTACAAATTCTTGGGAAAACCACAGTGGCAAATGGGTTCACAAAGCATCGATGACAATGGTTGTTTTCAGTGTGGCTTCCTGAGAATAGAAAGTTCAACTCAAACTTTCACTTACCCTATATATAAACAAACCCTGAAGGGGAGGAAGGATTGTAGGAGCCAGAGGAATGGCCTCCAGAACAAGGACCACAAAATCAACTAAACAGGGCTCATAGGGGATCACAGAGATTGAGGCAACAATCACAGACCCTGTATGGGTCTGAGCTAGGTCCTCTTCATATATGGTATGATTGTGTAACTGAGTGTTCTTTTGAAACTCCTAACAGTGGGAGTCAGAGGGGTGTCTCTGACTCTTTTGCCTGCTCATGAGACCCTTTTCCTCCTAATGAGTTGCCTCATCCAGCTTTGATATGAGGATTTGTGTCTAGACTTGTAACTTGTTAGGCATTGTTCAGTAGATATCGATGGGAGGGCTGCTCTTTTTTGAAGGGAAATGGAGGAGGAGTGGATGGAAGGCTTCCCATATGGAAGGCTGGGAGGAGTCAAGGGATGTAATATATAAGAGAAAAATAAAATGAAATAAGCCCTTAGTATATTTTTGTATTCACTGCTAATGTCTTCTTATCATACTGATTTCAATTATTTGAAAACATTTATAACCATATATATATATATGTATATCTGGCCATATAAAGGGATGAACACTGGAAATGTCACTTTCTCCAAGAATAAAAATATGGGAAAATTCATTCTCTTCTATTCAGAAATTACAATTTTTGGACAATTTCCAAATAAAAAATATCTGCACCCCAAAATGGTGTTTTGCTTGTTTAATTTGGCAACTCCTTGATGACTGTTGGCTGGGTACCATGTACACAATGCACTGTGACAATAATGTCACAAATGTCCATATATTTACCCATGGAGGAAAAAAAGACAGGGAATTAATAATGCAGAAAATTTTTAACACAATTGTGCCCAGTGATTCCAGGAAAGATTTAGTTTATAAGGAAAACATGAGGAAACAAGACGCTGAGAAAGAAATGTTTTACTGGGGCTGACTGAGGCATCTATTTGCCAAGCCCTAACTAGACAGAATAAGGTAGAGAGACCATTTCTAGGTCTTCTCTTTGCTACTTACTGAAGAACCACAGGAAAATACGGGAAATCGTCACTGAATGAAGCGAGAATGGATAGTGCATTTGTGTTGAACATCTCTGAGGTGCTTCAGGCAGGAGGGAATGCTTCCTTTGGTCCAGGAGATCAGAGCACAGTGTGTTCCATGAACTGCCTATAAGCAGACCCTGGATTTCCATAAGTGGAATATCAACACCACTTACCATAATAAGTTACAAACAGTATAACATCCTTAAAGCCTATCTCAGAAGCTCTCAAATAGTCTCATCTACTGTTGATGACATTGTTATTTGTACTGTAGGAAATAGGGAATTGAATGCTGTTTGAGACAACTTTTTAAAAATAAATCAAAGTGCTGTTTCATTATTTTTGGAAGGAGCAAATGGAGTCCAGACTTTAAAGCAGTTTCTGAAAACTCAGCTTTTGGTAATTATCAGGCAAAACTCCCAGCATAACAGTTATTAAAAAAAATAATAAGGGTGCTTTCTCCCAAAAATTAGCCTTTAATGGTACTCAACAATTTAGTTAAATGCTTCTATTATGTACACAGTCTAAAGCAATGGATATCTTTCTCCCTTAATTACATCTGCCAGTCTCATCTGTTCCTTTTTCAAACCTTTAAAACTAAATTGGAATTAGGCAAAAATTATAGTTTTAGTACAAGTGCAATTCCCTGTCAGCTCACATTACACACGTTGTACATTGGCTACTGATTGTTGGTGTTGGAAAAATGCTGGGAAGTGGGTGTTTGTGGTGAGTAATTTCACAACAGTACCTTCTAGAAGAGCTTTCTAATTTGGGGCTGCTGTCTAGGTCTCGAGCTGTTCTAGGCACACTGCTTACCTTTGAAGAAAAATGAGAACAGTTTCCACCAAGATTAGCCACAGTGATTATCAGTAATGGAATAATGCTGTGGTTCTGTTACAGAATAAGAAAATAATTGGTTCATTCATGGTGAGGGTATAAAAGCTGGCTACCATAAAGAATAACTCCCGCTGTGTAAAAGATTTATTTCCTTGTTTACCAGGAGTATTGCAAATGGATAAAAGCCCCCTCTCATTAAAATACAGTGCTCCACAAACAGGAAGAAAACAGTGTCTCTTCTACTGGGAACACGGTTGGTTGAGCAAACCTTGCCTCTACCAGACACCCGTAATAAAAATAAGCGAGTTCTTGGTAATGGATTTAGAAGTTTTAGTTTGTGGGGTGTAGTAGGAATCTTAAAAGTTCTTATTAATAAAATCAAACCCGGGGCCAGTTATTGGGGGTGAATGCTGGAAGATCAGAGAAGCAGAACAGGATCACCAATTCCTCAGCTGATCCTGTTTCCTCAGACTGGAAGCCTCTCAGTCCTCATCCAGAATGAATCTCAGCTGAACAGCTGTTTGAAAGCCTAAAAGCTTAACCAGCTAAAAGCTCCTAGTTTCTGGTCTTCACGCCTTATATATCTTTCTGTTTGTGCCATCACTCCCTGGGATTAAAGGTTCACTTCTTGGGATTAAAGGCATGTGTCACCATGCCTGGCTGTTTCCAATGTCACCTTGAACTCACAGAGATCCAGAGGGATTTCTGCCTCTGGAGTGTTAGGATTAAAGGTGTGAGTGCCACCATTTTCTGGCCTTTGTATCTAGTGGCTGTTCTGTCTCTGACCCCAGATAAATTTATTAGGGTGCACTATATTTTGGGGAACACAATACCGCCACAGTGGGGTTTTGAAACAGGCATTTCACTGCATAGTCCTGGCTGTCCCAGCACTTGCTCGGTAGACCAGGCTGGCCTTGAACTCACAGAGATCCCCCCAACTCTGCCTCCCAAGTACTGGGGTTAAAGGCATATGCCACAACACTCAGTGGATTGGAATTTTTTTTAAAAACTTAAAAAGGAGAAAACACAAAAGGTGGTAGTTTTTGCTTTGGTTTTTGGTTTTTTCTCCTCTCAGAGCATATCATGAACTGTGGAGAAAGAGTTATCAACCTTTTTGTTTGTAATTTTGCATCTTGACTGCAGTTTCCCCTCCCTCCTCTCCTCCATTCCTTCCCCCAGCTCCCCACCCGCACTCCCTCAATCCACTCCTCCTCTGTTCCTGCTCAGAGAGGGGCAGGCTCCCCATGAATATCAATGAAGTATGAAATATCAAGTTATGGGAAGACTAACCACCTCTCTTTCATTTAGGCTAGGTAAGGCAATAATCCAGCATGAGAAGCAAGTTCCCAAGAGCCAGCCAAATCATTAGGGACAGCCCCTGCTCCCATTGTTAGGAGTTCCACAAATAGACAAAACTACACAACTGTCACATATATGTAGAGGGCTTAGATCGGTCCCATGAAGGTTCCCTGGTTGTTGGTTCACACTCTGTGAGTTCCTATGAGCCAGGTTAGTTGTTTTTGTGGGTTTTCTTGTGATGCCCTTGACCCCTCCTTCCTCCCTTCCTTCAGCAGGATTCCCTGAGCAATGCCTAGAAGCAAGCTGGTGTAGCTTATCCTAATACTAAATAAAATCAAGTTATTAACCTTTTTATAGGCCATCTCAGTTAACTGAGAATCTGCTGTATCATGGTCTCCTAAGAAGACTGCACAAAACACATATTTTTACACAGCATTCCTCCAGTTTTCATTTGTCTGAAAAAAGTCTAGTTCTCTCTCACATTTGAAAAACTATTTTTTAGAGTGTGGAATACCAGATTGGTAGGATTTTGTTCTAATGTTTTAAACATTTTACTAGAGTAATGTACTACTCTCTTTATTTGCTTGTATGGTTTCTTAAATCTGATAGGAAGCTCATCATTAGTTCTCTGTAGTGAGGGTACATCTACTCACTATGCTTTTAATGTTATTACTTTCTGAAGTTTCAATATGCTGTGTCTAGATTTTCTTTTGGTTCTGGTTTTGCTATCAGTCCTACTTTGTGTTCTGTGAGCATCTTGCATCTATGGGCTAATGTCTGACATTCACTTTAGAGTTATCGGTAATTGTTGCTTCAAGCATTGCTTCGGTTGTTCCGCAGTTCTTCTTTTGATTTTTTTTTAATTTTATTTTATTTTACAATACCATTCAGTTCCATGGCTTCTTTTGATTTTTTTTCTCTCTTTCATTTTCATTTGGAAAATTTCTATTGTCATATCTGTACATCAGAGATTTTTTCCCCAGTCATGACTGCTGTTACGCGTGAGCCTTTTGATTTCTGTTATGTAGTGATTTTTATTTCCAGCTCTTCTATTTGATTCTTTCTATGAGTTTCCATCTTTCTGATTATGTCATCTATTTTAATTAGGGTTTCTCTTGCTATGATAAAATACCATGGTCAAAAGAAACCTAGGAGAAAAGGGTTTATTTCATCTTACAACTCTCAGGTAGCACTCTTATTACTGAGGAACGTCAGGGCAGGAACCTGGAGGCAGAACTGATGCAGAGGCTGTGAAAGAATGCTGCTTACTGGCTTGCTCCCCATAGCTTGCTCAGCTTGCTTTCCTATACACCCTAGAACCACCTCCCCTAGAATGGTACCACCCACAATGGGCTGGGCCCTCCCACATCAACCATTAATTTTAAAAATGAACCATAGGTTTGTCCACAGGCCAATTTTAGGTGGAAATTTTCTCAATTTAGTTTCCTTCTTCAAAATGATTCTAGTTCGTGTCAAGCTAACAAAACTAGCCAGCACATCATCCATTTGGTCTTGCATGGCATGTTTGTTCTTCCATATAGTGATCATAGGTTCAAAGATTTTCTGTTCTAATTATTCCAAAATTTCTTCTTTACTCAACTGATTTTTTTCCTCAATTGTACAGAAGCTTTTTGGTTTTATGAGGTCCCACTTGTCAATTGTTGGCCTGGGTAATGAAGTCCTATTTTGAAAGTCCATTATACACCTATATCTTGTAGGGTATTGTATGTTTTCTTCTTGCAGTTTCAGTGTTTGGGGTTTCAAATTGAGGTCTTTGTTCCACTTGGAGTTAATTTCTGTCCAGGGTGATAGATGCAAATACAGTTTCATTCTTCTGTGTGTAGACATCAAGTTTTCCAGTGCTGTTTGTTGAAGATGCTTCCTTTTCTCCCATGTATGTTCATGGCATCTTTGTAGAATATCATATGGCTATAGTTATTACAGTCAATGTTTGTAACATTTAAGTCTTTTACTAGAGTAAAATACAGTTTGGGTTTTCTATTTTGTTCCATTGGTCTACATTTATGATTTTGTAACAGTACCATACTGGTTTTATTACTATAACTCCATAATATATCTTGAAATCTGGAGTGGTAATCCCTCCAGTACTATCTGTTTTACTAATTGTTTCAGCTTTGCAGGGTCTTCTCTAGTGCCATATGAATTTTAGGATCTTTTTTTCTATTTATGTGAAGAATCTTGTGTTTTTATTGGGATTGCATTGAATATGTAAATTTCTTCTGGTAGGATTGTCATTCTCACAATATTAATTCTACTGATCTGTTAGCATGTGGGGGTGTGTCCTTCCATTTTCTAATGTCTTCCTCTATCTCTTTCTTCAGAGATTTGGAGTTTTCATCTTAGAGGCCTTTCACCTCATTAGTTATGTTTATTCCAAGATATTTTATTATCTTTGAGGCTATTGTAGATGGAAGTGTTTCCATTACCTCTCTCCGTGTGTTTGTTGGTGATGTACAGAAAGACTACTGATTTTTCAGTTGTTTTTGTATCCTGACACTTTGCTGAAATTGTTGATGGTTATTTTTGCATTGGGAAGCTAAATAAGAAAACTGTTTCAGGATTGACTGTGGAACTCTGAGATGAGCACATCTATACCGAGGAGCAGGGCAAGTGAGTCTCCTCTGGGGTCACACATAGGCAAAGCCCTTGGACTGTAGCTGAGAGTAGCTGGAACTACATCTGAAGCCATTTCAGAATCCTCCTATGGATCAAGTTTGGCAGGCCTGTTTTTTAATGCATGGGAGAGAGGAGAATGAAACATTCTTGATCCAGTTGCAAATGATACTCATGGCAGTATCAAAGTCACACAGGTTCATATCTGAGTCAAAAAGGTGATGGGTTTGTTTCTGGGTCTATAGCTAGAGTCATAGTTGGTAATTGTGTTATCTGGTTTAAATCTACCTTCTCAAAATAGTTCCATTTGGTCTTGAGCTTCATTGGGACTTTGCTATCTTCTACACGGTTTCTAAACTTCTTAGAAAGGCACTTTGGTCTATGATGTCTGTTAAAGTATTACACTTTGATGGAAATGAATGGAAGACCTCATCCCCCACCTTGTTGGCCAACCTTGAGCTGAATTTTGAAGGAAGAATGGGAATTTTTAGACATAAAAATTAATAGAAAGAGGTATTTCAGATAGCTGGAAAAATGCGCAGAGACTTAGAAGTATGCACTGAGCTGCAAAGTCCAACCACATAATATTTTAATTGTAAGAACATTTTGTTCAGGTCTATCTCCCAAATGATGTTTAACACACAGAGTTCACAAATATAAAATATCTTCTGTTTCATAGTCTCCCAAAGAAAAACTCCTGTCAATGATGATTAGCTTTGTATATAATTTCTTTCTCTTAAATTTCCTCTACCACTATTCATTTATTCACCTTTTAGTGGTTGACTGGAAGAAGAAATAGAGACCGATGAGGGGATCATATGGTCTAGCACTTTGGTAACCCGTGGATTCATTCCAATTAACTAGCCAAGCAGTTAACATTCTCCAAGTCAAAGAAGAGAAATGGAATACAGTGAGCATCTCTATTGCCAATAGGGGTGAAGTCTAATCCAAGCTACATCAAATCTATTAAGAGTTTGGAGGGAAGTCAATTCTTTAGATGATTATATCCAGGAAACCTAATCATCTTTACTCAGAACCAACTGTTATAGCCCACAATATGTCATGTCGTATATAACACTTTGAAAATGCTTGCAACTGCATCCAATCTCTCTATCTCTCTTTTCCAGAGCAGGAATATTTAGCCAGGAGGAAAGCACAAGGTTATGGAGTGGTAGCTTAGAAAACCATCTTCTGGAGACACAATACAATATATCAGATGTTAGTATGTTTTTTTAACATGAGCCCACACTGAATATGCTCTTCCTTTCATTAATTCCATAAGCTAGGCCAATAACATCAGTTTATTGTCAGATCATTTGGATGGTGACTAAATGTCACGAGGAAAAGTGATGATTTCAACTACCATCTCATCTATATGTTTTCTACATGTAGATCCCCAATCCAAACCTCTGTCCCAAGCTCCATATGTTTAATCTCCAACTGCCCAATGGGCTCAGACAAGAATGATTTGAGCTCAGTTTGTTCAAAATGTAATTATTTCTCACTGAACAACTGTCACTCTGCCATTGTAAATTCTTTCCTTCTGCAGAACACTTTTTCCCTCACCTGACCTGAGTGAGAGCCTAGATGTCTCCCTCATGCTTATACACAGTGAGCCAAGTCTCTATTTGGACCTCCAGTATCTCTCCATTCCATTTCCCAGCATTTGAATTCAGTTCTTGATTTTTAAATCCAGCTTCCTGAAGCAATCTTGTAAGTAGATTTGTGGCTTTGAATTTGTTCATTTACAACTCTTTCTTCAGTGAAGACACATGGATCTTTTGAAAATGAGTGTTAGGTCAAGGAACTTCATTACTTTAGACTTCTAAATGACTTCCCCTCTCTTTTAAGATAAAATACCAGTCCCATAGTGTGGAATGCATTTAGTCTTTTAGTGACCTGGCCTTGTCTCATATCTAGTCTCATATACCCTTCTCACCCTCATGCATTCTCTTCCTATATAATCTCTGTCATTATAAAAATATTGAGTCCTTACCCTGAGCCTGGAACTATGCTAATGTTATGTATCAGCATTTTCCAAACTTTACTAATGATACATATCACCTGGGATACTTGCTAAAAGTACAAAGTCTGGTCCTCATCCCAGACTTTTTGAATCATAATCTTCAGGGAGTGGTCTAGAAAGCTGTACTTTTTCCAAGTTCCATGGATGTGTGACTTACCATCTGAGAAATTTGGGGAAACACTGCTGTATGTTTACACTTTCATTTAATCCTCATAATGTTTAATGAAATAAGTGCTGTTATAAGACTCACTAGTGGAGGTCAATATAGAAAGGTAGGTCACTTATTTGTCCAAATACAATGATGATGTTACTATACTGATTTAAGGCCAAGCATATCCAACTCCTACTGCAGTGACAGTCAGCTCTCCTCACTGGGAAGTCTGCACCTGGCTTGGACTCCATGCCACTTCTATTCTTTCAATTGGAAAGTTATTATCCCATCTTTCCTTGGAAAACTACTCTTAGCCTCTTAACTCGGACTAAAACTTCCTTAGCCCCTTTCATCTAGCTTGGTTGCCTTCCTGTGAGCAATTGTTAGCCTGGCACATCAATATCCACATTCTATTCCCTGTGAAACTTTACTATAGCAGAATGCCTCAATTATACTAAGTATATGATAAATATCTGCCAAATAAATAAAAATATATCACTTTCACTTAGAAATTACCTGGACTTTAGATTATATGATCTAGTGTTACTCCAACAACAAAATATTGTGAGGTAATGAATATTGCTTCATTAATGATAGGCCATGTTGCCTATCAAATAGACCATTTTTCATTCCAGAAACATTTTAGAAAAGGAGGAAATCGTCCATCCCATTGTTTTCTATAGTTCAAGTAATCATAGATGCACCCTGACTTAGAATAAAGGTGCTGCAGATCCAAACTCTCAGGGACATAGACATACTATGGAAATTGAAAGTGGCCAAAAAAAGAAAACATGAATAGAAATGCTTCCACGTCTTAAAGCAGGAGGCAGAATTCTGCAGTGTTGGCAGCAATTTGTATTGAGGGGCAGGAAGCTGTCCTCATGCCATCCAGTGAAGGACATTTAAATAAGAAGAAACAGATTATAAAAAAACAAAGAGAAGAAGCTTTACAAATTCAGGAAGGTTGTGACAGGCTACTTGAAAACAACAGAGGAGAAGACAGACACAGAAACAAGTAAATCAGGCCAAACACAGCTCCAGCCAAAGGGTTCCAAGCTTGAAAAGGGAAAGCAGAAGGCTCATCGAAAATATGAACCATGTAGCCCCAGTAAAAACACACAAGGAGCCATAAGCTTCACAAACTCCAAATCCATTTGTGAGTCTGGGTGAAACAGTGATTTCTCCCACAAGGGGACAACTGTAGACAAGAATCTACTTTGTCAATCTGTATGACAGGGAGGACAGTGTCCGGGAGCCATTTTAAGGAGAAATCTGTTGTATAAAACTGAGCTACCCTGAGGAACAACCACAAGCCACAGAAGCTGAATTTAACCTGCTACAGCCCTGAGAGGCACTAGAGGAGAGTCGGAAGGGAGAAGATTGAGAAACTAAGGAGGCAGGAGTCTCCAGGGCTGTGATGTACACAGAGAAAGGCAGCCTCATCAACTAACTGATAATCACCCAGGACTTTTAAAGTGCTGAGCCTGAGGTAAGCAGTTTGATCAACCTCTGGAACAGCATGTCTATAGTCACTGTTGCAGAGTCCCAGAACGCTGATGCTCCGGTGGAACATTTGACATCCACAGCTGCATCTGTCAGGCAGTCTGATCAATAGTTAGAGGGGTTGGAAAGTATGACAGTGTGAGGAAGTCTTCAAAGGGTGAGAGACACCTTCCAGCTGGACTACTGCCCTGTCTTCAACTGCACCCCAGGGAGCTGCACATTGTGATGAAGCCTTGAAAGGCTGGAAAAACCTGTCCAATCCATAAAAGTTAAAAATGGCCAGCAGTGACCTCTGCTTAGCAAGGAGGTGAGCTACTAAAGAGAACACAACTCTGGTTAGACATCTAACATTTGTCCAATATAGGCTCAATATCAGCATAATTGTAGGCAAGATGGGAGTCTACAATGCAGCTGACCTCTCTCCTGCTCCAACCTGTAATCTCCTGCCCCAAGGTTTCCAAGTACCTAGAAAAAAAACATGGTTCAACAACTCATCCTTTATTCTTCTATTTTTCCATCTTTTTTACCCTTTTATCTGACATACCCCTTGAGTGTTATATACTTTTAACAATGTCTTTACATTTCATATTTAATTTTTTTCTTTTTTATTCAACTTTATACATTTCTCTAATTTTCTGTGTGCAATTTTTCATTAACAGACAATTTTCTTCTTTTGCTTTATTTCTTTTTTTCCTTTGTGCCCCATGTGCTTTCCTCTTTTTTCTTGATATTATTTTAGTAATATTTTAACGTTATCTTATTGTGTTATTTTTCAATTAAAAATAAAAAAAATTCTTGTTTGTGAGAAAAAAAGATGACAGAATAGAGACAAACATCCCTCTTCTATATCACCAAGAATCTGAAAGAAAACATTTTATCTTTAAATCCAAACAGAGGGAGAAGCATGGAAAGGTAAATGACAGTCATCAACACACTGTGGGAAATTAGACAATACAGAAATACTGAATGCTATATTTGAAAGAAAAACAACAGACTATCCCAGAGCACTAACCAAAGGCAGAAGATACTGGGAGAATCCTTCCTCTACCTTGTTGTGGAATAATCTTTTTGTACACTGTGAATATGTGTCACTTGGATTGGTTTTACAAAAAGCTGAATGAGCAATATCTAGGCAGCATTTTGGGGGCAGAGAGAATGCTGGGAAGAAGAAGGGCAGAGTTGCGAGGAGACGCTAGGACTCAGAGGAAGTGGCATGGACAGTGCAGAGTAAAGGTAATAAAGCCACGTGTCAGCATGTAAATTAATAGAAATGGGTTGATTAAAGTTATAAGAGTTAGTTAGAAACAACCCTAAGCTATCGACTGAGCTTTCATAACTAATAAGAAGTCTCCGTGTGGTTATCTGGGACCTGGCTGGCAGGACAGAAAAAGTCCAACTACATTACCTGTTCTGAGTTTTCAAAGAATAAAAAAAGAAAACTCCAGAAGCAAAGACAGTGAAAAAATAAGTAATTAAGTAGTTAATTAAACTAAAATTAATCTTGAAAGATCCAGACCATCCATAAAATGGATGAGTGCCAGGAAATTACCCAGTGGCAGCCATCCAGTGTTATTGCCTAAACTACTGTGGTTAGAAGAAAGCAAAACCCAAGAGAAACTGCTGGGAAGAGGGTTGGGAGGAGAGAAACTCTACAACCGCATTTCAAAGATCAAAGCTCATCCTCCACCCATAAGAACATAATACCAAGAGAACCACAGAACTGTATCAACACCTCCTCTGAACTGATCTGAACTAGGACTTCATCAAACAAATCTACTGATGGCCACGGGCACAGGCAAACAGGCAACCTGAGCACAGGTATACTGAATGTACCCAGAAAACCATGTGACAGCCTAGAACATTAACATTCATGTGGAGGAAAGGTGACCATCCCATCAGGCACACAGGGGAACAAAACAGTGATACTCCAAAATATCCAGTTCCCTAGAACGCTAAGAAACTCAGATGTTCTGACTCCTGCTGATGCCTAACAGGAACTCAGCCTTTCCAACAGCCTGTTGGAACTCCAGAGAAACTCTAGACATCTAAAGATCTGTCTAATGGGTTTGATCTATGTGATGGTTACTCTTGGTTGTCAACTTGACTATACCTGGAATGAACTTCAATCCAGAAATGGAGGGCACACTTGTGATCCAGCTCTTGAGGCAAGAAGACAACATGCCTTTGATCTGAATCTTGAGGCTGGAATACACACACCTTTAACCCAGACCTTGAGGCAGAAAGG
Organism: Peromyscus aztecus; assembly: GCA_902168405.1. NCBI lineage: Eukaryota > Metazoa > Chordata > Mammalia > Rodentia > Cricetidae > Peromyscus > Peromyscus aztecus. The sequence goes on from CABHPQ010145729.1 coordinate 49,118, forward strand.
CACACCTATAATCTGGGCCGCACCTTCTACTGGAAGCCTATATAAGAACATGGGAGAAGAAAGAGTTTGTTCTTTCCCTGCTTGCCCTCACCTTGCCAGCACAGCCACTCCAGTTGAGCCACCTAGCCTCGTGGGACTGAGCAACTACTAGATTCTTGGGCTTTCCATTTATTACTAGCCATTGTTGGACTGCAGCCTGTTGGTCATTTCAATGACCATGTACATGTGTGTACATATATATTATATATATGTATGTATGTACAGAGAGAGAGAGAGAGAGAGAGAGAGAGAGAGAGAGAGAGAGAGAGAGAGAAATTCATTCCATAAGCTCTGTGACTCTAGAACCCTGACTAATACAATCTGGAAACATAAACATTTCAGGAAGGGAAAGAATCCAACAAGAATCCCAGCAAGGAAGAAAGAGAGACTGACACAGTAACACTTTTTATTTTACTTTTATGTTACTTTAACTTTTATTTTTTT
>CABHPQ010145732.1:0-12327 GCA_902168405.1 Peromyscus aztecus
CAGGCATGCACACAATGCATATACATACATGCAGGCAAAACACTCATACGCACAAAAAATAAAATAGAAAAGACAAGCAAAGTGAGGCCCAGACAGGTTAAGTCATGTGACTCAAGACACACCAATCAGGATTTGAAACCATGATTTATCAGAGCTGGCGTTCTTAACCAATGCACCATCAATACATCGTATTGCCTCTTTCCCCCAAGACATGCACACCTTTAGGTGCATTAGTAATATAATTCAAATCTGTTAATAGTACTTTCATCTTGGGAGTGAGATGAAGGCAGGGAAAGACAGTCTTTCACTTGGAAGTTGTGCCTTTGTGTCTGATAGGATAAGTGTATGTGAGTGAACCGACAACGTTCACAAGTGAGGAGAGCTGCTTCACATGGTCAGCTGATTTGTTTTGTTTTGTTTTGCTTCAAAGAGCTCATTCCATCTTTGTGCACATGTATATCTGCTTAAGGGTATGTGCACATGAGTGCAGGTATCCACAGAGACCAGAAGAGGGCGCTGGATTCCCTAGAGCTGGAATTACAGGCAGTTCGGGAACCACACTTGGGTCCTCTGCAAGAGCAGTTCACTCTCTTACCCACTGTACCATCTCCCTGGCTGCGTGGTCAGTTTTTACAAATACCACAAGGGCTGTTTATTTTCTTTCCTTCTCTGTTTTATAACCTATATTATTTTTGCATCTCCCAACTCTGACGTCATTGTGATTCTGATTATTCTAGTCCTTTCTCACCAGTCTCTATCCCTATCCAAACTTCAGGTTTGTTTTTCAGATTTGCTTTTCTACATAAACTTCTACGTCATTCTACCAAGTTATCCACTAATAACCCCTTCTATGGACTTGTATGCATGGTCCACCCAGAAGCATGGCCTCTTCAATAAAGAGGAAACGCCTACTTTTCTAACCAGGGAATGCATATCAGAATTTCTTGAGGATCACACAGTAGCAATTCAGTTCATTCACACATGTCAGGAATGTTCTTGGAGCTTGGCTGGGTGTCAACTGTGCCCTAGAAGTGGCCCGTATTGAGTCCTCTCCTCATTACTGTTGTCAAATCCTGGACAGGAAGCAACTTATGTCCAGACAGTTTGGGAGGCAGAATCCGGCACGGCAGCAGGAGTGTGAGGAGACGTCCAGTCACGTTGTGTTTGTGATCAGGAAGCAGACAGCAGACTGTAGGGAAGGCCAGGCTCTCAAGTCTGCAAGCCTGCTCCCAGGGACCCACTTCCTCCAACAACGGCTCCCGTTCCTAAAGGTTCTGAAACCTTGCCAAACGGCACCAGCCAGTTGGGGACAAGTGTCCAAGCATGTAGGAGGTACAGCTTAGAGAAAGCATTGGAGGGACCAGAATTTCTTCAAGGGAAGGAAATGACAGCTTTTCACCCAGAAGGCTGGAGGGGTTGTTGTCTAACAACCTGGTGATCTTTTTGCTATTCTATGAAGCCAGCGTTCCTGAATCCCCCCAAATCCTGAGCACTATTTAGGCCCTAATCCTGAACTTCCTCTCTTAGTGAATAGAACCCTTCCTTATGAGAGGTCTCATGTACTTTGCATCCTCCATCAATAGAATCTATCCTTATGTTTATTACAAATCCTTCCTCCCTAGGCCCTTACCCTGAGCACTGTCTATCAGTCAACAGAACTCATTCTTATTGCAAAGGTCTTAGGTGCTTTGCTACTTTGCAAGGGAGTTTTGGTAGAGCTACGCCTAAAGCTTTGTTGTGATAATTGGCAAGCGGAACCTTTTCCCCAAAGTTTTACTGTGCTTAAATGTGTAAGAAAAATAAACCGCGAGGTCAGACTCTGGGAGTTTTGACCCAGCACCTGCTAAAGTGTCACTGACTTGAGTTTCATTCTTCACCTCACACAGACACTTTTGCAGGGACCCTGACACAAACACACAAGCCCCTGGGGGACATTTCACATCCAAACCACACTACTGCATGGATCTTAGGTGAGCTGTGTAACCTTCCTGACCCTCATTTCTCACATTTATAAGTAGAAATAACTATACACCTTTGGGGATAACCACTCAGATGAAATGATACAACCATGTTAAATTCCTAGGATGCAGTAGGCACCTGAGGGATGGATGCAGCCCGTTCTGGCACCGTCTCCATAGGACCAGACCATTTCAAAGTCATAGTTCCTTTCTGAAGGGAAAAGGGAGACAGCTCCGAACAATGATCCTGCTGTTTCCAGCATCGTTGAATCGGTGATGTCTTCAGGTATCTGAGTGTACTCTAACAAGCCCCTCATCCCCACAGCACTGTGCAGAGAGCTGCCGAAACTAGCAAACAAAAGGAAAGATGAGCAAAAAGCACAGACCCTGGCACACCCAGCAAAGCCAGCTCTGTGTGGGCACACACTGTGCTCCAAGAGCCCATCCTGCGAGTGTGGCAAGAAATAAGATATTTCCAAAGGGCTGCACCAGGGCCTGAAGAGCCAGGTCCTCTGCGAGGCTGAGTTAGCCTCACCCCCCCCCCCGTTGCCATGGCAACACTCTGTCAGAAGGCACACCACCTCCAGCCTGGGAAGCAGGCGCCTGCCCTCTTCAGCACCGAGAAATATCTAGAAGGTTCTTTGAAACTGATTTAGTTCTCCGTGTTCTGTAGGGAAGAGGCGGAGGTTTGACGGCTAATCAGGGATTGGGCAGATCAAACAAAGCCTACCACAAACACAGGCAGCCCTGGCTAAAACAGACTAGACTAATGATGGGAAGAAAACATTTTGACAGCCACTCAGCTAAGTGTCAAACACTCCAGAGAAAGGAACTCTGGCTTATAACAGGAAATCGGCAAGCCAGCCCAATGAACACTGAGACTCAGAGCATTTGAGCAGCACCAGCCCCTCTCCAAGGCTCTGTGAACTTGTCATAGAGAGGAAGAAGAAAGCCCTAAAGATGTCTGCCAGAGTGTATGCTAGGGTGGGCAAGAGGCAGACCAACAGGACCCTGCACAGACCATAGCAAAGAATTCAAGAGTGTGGCCCGCTAACTTCCTGGTCAGTAAGTAAACAATGATGAAGTGTGGGCACGGGCTGGAGAGATGGCTCAGACAGTCAAGTGCCTGCTGGGAAAACACAGAGACCTGAGTTCAAACCCTACAGCCCAAATAAAACGCTGGGCCTCACGGCATGCACTAGTAATCCTGGAGCCAAAGGGACTGAGACAGGAGGATTCCTGGAACTCACTGGCCAGCCAGTCTAGCCAAATCGGTGAGTTCCAGGTTCAAAAAGAGGTGGACAAGACCCAAAATTCACCTGTAGCCTACACACACACACACACACACACACACACACACACACACACACACACCACCTGATTTCACTCTGACTTTTTAGCTCACCCATCTCCCTCTTCTAGAATGCCAAAACAATGCTCTCCATACTCCTGGGAGGAAGAGGCCCAAGCTAGAGGGCCTGGTCACTGACAGGACTGTAGATTGATGTCCTCTAGAGTCACAGCAGGAGAGTAAACTCCCATTTGACCCAGCTGACCTAGTTAGGTGTTCTCTCACAACAGCTCAGGACCATCTCTTCACTTCTAGACAACAGAAGGGAACATTTCAGGGCTGGGAGATGTGGCTCATTTGCTAGAGTGCTTGCCTCAAATGCAGAGAACCCTGGGTTCAGTTCCTAGTCCTGGGAACTGGGTATGACAGGGCATAGCCGTAATCCCAGGACTCAGGAGGTGAAGTAGGAGGATCAGGAGTTCAAGGCCATCCTCGGCTGGCATGGCAAGTTCAAAGCCAGCCTGGGATACAGTGATAACACATCTCAGAGAGAGGCGAGGAAGAGAAAAAAGGACAGGAACAGGAATGAAAGAAAAAGAAAGGGAAGGGAAGAAGATGTACTTGAGTGAGTCCATCAGGGAGTCAGAGTCTCGCTTGCTTGTAGCCAATGAACTGCATTGTAGATCAGCATGAATGTTAGGCCATCTCAGGCTTTTCATTAGTAAACTTTTTTTTTACTCTTCTGATATAGTTTAGGAATTTTCATGTTTTCTGCCAATCACTGAAGCAATGCCAACTTCCTGTTAAGATCTTAGAATGCAATTTTGAGTCCATTCCCAGGTGGTGATTCTCTATAAATTGTTTCTTTCATTATGGGCAGTTTTCTAAAGTTGACCTTTGCAAAAGAGGAAAGCTAAGAATTGAGTGGATGGCACTCTGGACCCATTTCACGGTCCTCATTTCTTCTAGCCATCCTCCCTGCAAGCTCCTTCAAATGCCTAATGCTAAGGAAAATCACATTGCCAGCAAGATGAACATGCTATTAAATTACATACATTTAAAGATTTTGTAAATATATGTGCTATTCCCCATTAATTAAATGAATGATAAATGAAAGCTCAGGAATATCTTAGGAAAGAATAAGGTGGGCTAGGGAGATGGCTCCATGGATAAGTGTGCTCACTGTACACACATGAAGAGTTTGGATCCCCAGCACCCCCATAAAAAGGCAGGCATTACTATGCAGGAGTCCTGTAACCTCAATGCTGGGGATGGGGTGGGGGATAGATAGGTGGACCTCTGGGGCTTGCTGGTTACCAGCCCAGCTCCTTGTTCAGTGAGAGACCTTGTCTCAAGAGAATAAGGTGGAGAGTGACAGCACAGGACAACTAATGTCCTCCTGCACACATGGGTATGTGTACCCAACGTACACCACACTCACTCACAGATAACAAAAAGGAGGAGGGAGGGAGGAAGGAAGGGAGGGAGGGAGGGAAGGAGGGAGGGAGGAGGGGAGGAAGGAAGAAAGGGAGAGAGGGAAGAAAGAAGGGAGGAGAGAGGGAGGGAGGGGGAAAATGAAGAAAGGAAAAAAAGAAACAAACAGAAAAATAATGTTTCTGTTATGTTATGAACAGGCTCAGGTGTTGAATACTTGGTTGGTCCCAAGCTGACTTAGAACATTCTGGAAAGTGTGGAGGTGAGACCTGGTTGGAGGGTGCACTCCTGAGAGTTATCCCTGTCTCCAGGTCCCTTCCTCACACCCCTTGCTTTCCAGTCAAACACTCTCAAGTGTGGCAAGTGGCTTCCCATGCTTAGCATTTCCGGGCCGTTGATGAGGATGGTGGGGAGCAGCAAGGAGCTTGGCTGGAAAACATGGAAAGTTCTTGTTGGAAATAATATGCAAGCTAGAGGAACACATAACAAAAATATTTATCAAAGGCCTTCTGCAGGGCTGGGAATGGGCCTCAGTTGGTAGAGTCCTTGCCAAGCATGCAGGAAGACCTGGGTTCTATTCCCCAGCACAACACAAACTGGGCATGGTGGTACATGCCTGTAACCCTAGCATTTGAGAGGTAGAGGCAGGACAGTCAGGGGTTCGAGATCATCCTTAAATATATTACACGGAGAATCTCTGATTAGATGCTTAGCTTCCTGTGTTAATGTGAACCACAGGAATGCTACCCACTTTTTCCCTGGTGACAGGAACTTGTATCCAATGTTCACTTCACAGTTCTTCCATCCCTTGGCTCTATAGATCTCTAAACCCCACCTCCATCCCCTTTGCCTCAACACATTCTCTAACACCGCTGGACTGCACCTCTCATGGACCCTGTAACCTATCCCTTTACTTGTAAGTTACCCCACGAAATAAACCTGCCTTTTAACTATGTGGATTTGCCTCAATACTTCCACCAATATCTGGCGCTCACATGAGGCAACTCCAAAGGCCTGGGTGGCTTCCACCCTCAGCCTCCTCTGTGGCTGCTGTGGCATGCTTTCCACACTTACCACACTTCCCTGTCTCTTCTTTTCTGTCTCTTTTAAAACTCCCCTGCTCCTGGGGACCAAACACTTAGCCATTCAGCCCTTAACCTCTTGGTACTGTTTCTTCCCTTCCTTTGCTTCCTCCTCCCCGGCTGGCGGGCACCTGAACCTGCCTGCAGAGTTCCATATAACCCTGAGCACTTCCGAGGTTCCATTCCTGAAGAAAGGGAGCAGCTAAGTCCGGTCTCAGTTCCCCCAGCAAGCTTAGCCCCCAGGCTGATGAAAAACTGTAGTTGGAAGACTAGATAGTTATAATTTCCTTAGTTATGATAAAAGATAAGTTAGATCTGAAACCTTAGACTCACAAATATAGGATAGATAGGATATCATCTTTAATTTTGCCAAATACAAATAGACTACATATTATAATTCTTGCTTGATAATTGTTTTGTTATATGTAATTTTACTGTGTTAAAGTTAAAACCTTCCTTTTTGGAAAAAAAAAAAGAAAAGGGGAAGTGCTGGGGATGTCTTTCTGTATGCTGTGAATGTGTTGCTCCAATTGATTGATAAATAAAGTGCTGATTGGCCAGTAGCCAGGCAGGAAGTATAGTATAGGTGGGAAAAGCAGAGAGGAGAATGCTGGGAGGTGGAAGGCTGAGTCAGGAGACGCTGCCAGCCACCGCCGCCATGAGAAGCAAGATGTAAAGATACCAGTAAGCCACGAGCCACGTGGCAAGGTATAGATTTATAGAAATGGGTTAATTTAAGATGTAAGATTTAGCTAGCAAGAAGACTGAGCCATTAGGCCATACAGTTTTAATTAATATAAGTCTCTGTGTGTTTACTTGGGTCCAAGCAGTTGCAGGACTGGAGGGTGAGAGAGATTTGTCCTGACCATGGTCCAGGTGGTATACAGGAAAACTTCAACTACAACACTCTGTCCTGGCGAGTTTTAACTGTCAATTTGATACAACCTTGAACGACCCTGGAAGAAAGTCTCAGTTGACTTGCCTACATCAGACTGGCCTGTGGGTGTGTCTGTGGGAGACTGTCTTGATTGGTAAGTTGTGTAGGAGGGCCCAGACCATTATACTGGTACGCACTGTTCCCTAGGCAGACCGTCCAGAACTATATAGGAAAGCTTGCTGAACATAAGCTTGCCTGCCAGCCAGTTAGCAGCATCCTCCATGGTTCCTGTCACACTTCTTGGGCTGTAAAGTGAGTTCTTTGGTCATAGGTAGTGCTGTGTGGACTAGCAAGCAGGCCTGCCTTTAAGTTCCTGCTTGAATTCCTGCCCAAAGTTCCTTCAGCATTGAACTGAAATCATAAACCAAATAATACAATGTAGTAGAATATTATTTTAAGGTGTGTTACTTCTGTTTATGTTGCATTTGTTTAACTCTGTGAAGCTGTGTTACTGTGCCTGTGTAAAACACCTGATGGTCTAATAAAGAACTGAATGGCCAATAGCAAGGCGGGAGAAAGGATAGGCGGGGTTGGCAGGCAGAGAGAATACATAGAAGGAGAAATCTGGAGGAGGCAGAAGAGAAGAGAAAAGAGATGGAGGAGGGAAGAGAAGGAAGGAGCCAGAGAAGGAGGAGGACCCAGGGATCAGCCACCCAGCCACACAGCAAGCCACGGAGTAAGAGTAAGATTTACAGAAGTAAGAGAATGGGAAAAACCCAGAGGCAAAAGGCAGATGGGATAATTTAAGTTAAAGAAAGCTGGCAAGAAACTAAGCCAAGCTTAGGCTGGGCATTCATAAGTAAGAATAAGCCTCCTTGTGTGATTTATTTGAGAGCTGGGTGGTGGGCACCCCAAAAAAGAGCCAAAAAACAAGAACAATAATCCTTTCCTTCCTTCCTTCCTTCCTTAAGTTGATTTTTGTCAGGGTGTCTGTCATGGCAACAGAAATGAAATAGAACATCCTCAGATATCGCCTTTAAAATGCCCCTGTTCATTCTTTAAACTGTTTTTTCCATCATTTATTGTTTGCATTATCACTTGGAGTATCTCAGACACAAAATCTAAGACCATTGGCGTGACAACCATTCCTGTCCTTAAAGAGACCAGAGCACACGATGAACAGCACTGAAATCTTAAGGAGGCCCTTCACTGAAGCAGAAGAGACATGAAGATAAGTGACTCCAGTCTATCCACATGTCAGGTAAGTCTCCAGCATGGGAGGGGAAAAGGCAATGATCCCACAGAAAAAGAGAGAATGCAGGAAGCCCGACACAGGTCTAGCTACAGGACACGGCGCAGTAACAGAAGTCTCCCCATCTACCGTTTCAATTCTGTGACCAACCACATTTCCATGATATTAGATGGAAAATTTGAAGAGTAAATATTGCCCCAGTTTTAAAGTGCAGTCTCACTCCTCATTATGAGTGTGTTGGTGACCCACACCCATGTTATCCACCCTGCCAGGAACACCCCTGTGTGCAGAGTGTCCATGCTGTGTAGGCTACCCACCCACGAGTCACTCAGTCCCTCCTGGGAATCAAACCAATGCAGCGTTGGACTGTGGATTATACTTAACCACGGCTCCAAAATGCCAACGTGGCGGTGCTGGCCACTAGCTGTGCCACTGAGAAGTTGTGACAGCTTTCCTCTAGTTGACTTGAAAGAAGAGCACTGGTGAGTCTGCGAAGCTCTATTATAAGAATGAATCTTCTCTCTCTGAAATTATGACATGAAGTTGGGAGACGGATGTGGAAGGGAGCCTGGAAGGAGAAGGGGGAGGGGGAGGGAGTAATCTAACTATATCATGCACATGCATGAAATTACCAAATAATTTCAAATATACGAAAAATTTAAAGTTAAAAAAAAGGCAGGGGAAAAGGCTAAAGCTCACCTGCATCTCCCAGCCTGGTGCATGATGGAGACAGACCCGCTAACAGACTGTTCCTTAGCTAGACTGTCAGCAGAAATTACAGCAGTGCTGTCTTTGTATGTCACACATACGAAGGCCTACCCTTTGTATGTCACAGGCCCACCCTTTGTATGTCACAGACCTACCCTTTGTATGTCACAGACATGCTTTTTGTAAGAGTCACTGTTCTGGCTCGAGGCCTGTGCCTTCTGCTACACCATCAATAACGGGCCCTCACTGGGGCTCCTTCTGGATATCCTGTTGTCCTGTGTTGCAGAGATCCTGCCATTTTAGACCTGTAGGTTCGTCTCCTTCACGTGCTCCAGCAGTTCAGAGATGAGGTGGATGTTGGGGTGGGCCACCGCATAGCCCTGGTTCTGGGCCTGGGTGGTAGCTGGGTTGGTCAGCCCTCCTGCTTTCCCTCATCCTCACTGCTGGGGCAGCTCTCCAGCACTGGCCTCTAGCTCACTCAATTCAGCCTGCAGCAAGGGGCGGGGCCAGTGCTCCTGTTCTCCTCAGATCCAGCTCACTCACACTCACACCACCAAGGCCAGCTCAATTTTTTTTTTTTTTTTTTTTTGCCCAGATGAGGTGTGGAACCCTCTCTATTGCTGCAGGGACATACGGGGTGGAGTGGGGGTCAGCTCTCTTGCTCTCCTGCCCTCAGGTCTGGCTCACCTGTGTCCCCAACAACAGGGTCAGCTCTAGTGTGCTGTCCAGATGGGGTGCAGCGGCCACTCTCTTTGCTGCAGCCGGTGAGGGGCAGGGTTAGTTCCCCCATTCTCATGACTCCGGGGCAGGGTTAGTTCCCCCATTCTCATGACTCTGGGGCCAGCTCTCTCCCCTGCCACAGGTGGCAACGGGTGAGCAGGTGAGGGCATCTTTCCCTCCCCATGCCACCACATGGCAGACGGTGGTGGGGAGCAAGGTCAGCTCTCCTGGCTCTCACGCCCTCAGAGTTGACTCACCTGCATCCCTGACAATAGGGTAAACTCTAATGCACCGCCTTGGTGAGTTGCAGGCCCATGGTGAGGGGAGGGGCCGTCTTCCTCTGTTCTCCACACATGAGGTTCCTATGACCTTCTGTGCTAATACTGGCCATGGACATCATCACAGACCCCAGCTGCAACAGGACCGTGGACCCAGACATGGTCCTCAGCAGCAGCTCAGACCCAGATGTCCCCATGGCCCCCATGGCAGCGCAAGCCACCCAGATCAGTATGGCCCTGGTAGCAGCAAGGCCCTCAGACACCAACATGGTCTCAGGTGGTTGACCAGACCCTGGGCATCTGCAGGGCCCTCAGGGGTAACAGGAATCATAGATGTCACCCCAGATACAGACACAGCCCTAGGCCATGTGCTGCCGTAGGCAGTGGTCTGGGCCTTGACATCTCCATGGCCCCACGTGGCAGCACAGGCTACCCAGATCATTATGGCCCCAGCAGTGGCATGGCCCTCAGACACAGAGGTGGTCTCAGGTGGCTGACTAGACCCAGACAGAGTCACTTTTTGCATGCCACAGACTCACCTTTTATATGTCATGGACTCACGTTTTGTATGTCATGGACCCACTTTTTGTGTGTTCCGAATGCTACCTTGCTTACACAGCTCACTTTAAGGATATACACCATCACCAAATGACTGTCTTATGTTCTGGATCTTTGCCTCCAGTGAAGTTTTATCGTGGTCCCCTAGATCAAGCCTCCTATAAGACACCCTGACAGCTGCCCCTCCCCCATCAACCCCTCATCAGCTCTAAGAAGCTAAAGCAGTCAGGTGACCTCTAAAAGAGAGTGAGCAACCAGAGTGACACAGACTCCCTGTAGGATAGAGAGAGACCATGACTAAGTAATTAAGAGGGCAAACGTTCAAAGTGCCTGGCTCCTTCCTCATCTTCCTGACTGGAGACAAAAGCCTGGCAGCGCAAAACAAAGACCTTGTCAGCTCTTGTCTCCACCAGCAGGCCCCATGCTGATCAGGACCTGTCACACAGCAGTCATGGGCCAATTAGCCATCCTGTCTTTCCTCAAAATGACCAACCCTAAATCAGGGGAGGGAGACCCTTCGAAGACTCTAACAGCCCCAGCCCTCAAGGAGAGAGTGTGCTTCAGTTTCCCAAGTCCCCTCTCTGCTTTGCAGAGGGTCTTTTTTCCCCCTGGGTACCCACTGTGTCCACTCTGTGTACGAGCCTTTAATAAAAGCATTTCTTCACTGGAGAAAAAAAAGATGTCTGCAGGCCACGCAGAAGAAAGGGCAGGAATGGAAAGAAGGATTTAGCCACCGCACAGTGATGACCACAGGCTAGAGTGGGACAGAAGCTGGAGAAGGAAGAGTAGAGTGTCCAGTGTCACCTCACAGGTCACCCAAGGAGCCAAGATGAGACAAGTGACCAGATAGGGCTGGGGGGTGGGGAGGGGAGGGCGACAGTAGCATGTCATGGGAGCCAACAGAAGGTAGCTGGGAGGAAGATGTAAGCCTGAAGAGTAAAGGGAGGGACATGGGGCATCTTGTCCACACAGCTGGATTTCTTCATCATGACCCCAAAGTAAGGTGTGTTAGAGACTTGAAAATGCCTATTGGAGGAAGGTAAGGCCAACCTTTAAAAATGGAGACAGAGACTCTGGCTAAGGATTGAAAGTCTAGTCAGAGTGAAGTTGCAAGACCCCCCCCCCAAATATGTCTATGGATTTAACTCCATTCAGATACTAATAGCAAATTTCTAGATACAGACAAACTGGTTCTAGAATTCAGATGATTTCTGGCTAGAGAGCTCAGTGGATAAGGGCACGTGCCACCAATCCTGATGACCTGAGTTCAATCCTCACAACACAAACTGTTAAAGGAGAGAACTGACTCCTGTAAGTTATCGTCTGACCTCTACCTAGGCACCATGGCTTGTACATGCTCACGCACTTGCTGCACCCCCACACATAAATAAATGTTAAAAACTCACATGGAAGGATCTACAGAAGCTAACACAATTTTGAAAAAGAAAAATAACATAAAAGCAATACACTCTCCACTATGAAGATTTACTATGAATGTGTTCTAATTAGCACAGTGTGGGATCAGCAAAGGGCTAGATCACTGTCCCAGTGAACCTGCACAGCTCTGGCCATGACTCCTTATGAAGGCACAAAAGCAAATGAAAAAAGAAAAGGTGTCCTCTTTGACAAAGGACACTTAAACAATTGGATGTGCATATGCCAAAAAAAAAAAGCCACTTGAGCTGTGATGATGTCTCAGTGTATAAAGTGCTTGTAGTGACAAGCATGAGGACCTGAGACTGAATCCCGAGGACTCAGGTCAAGCCGGGCACAGCACTGAGCATCTGTAACCTCAGTGCTCCTATGAGGAGACGGGAGGTGGACACAGGAGAATCCTCCAGAAGCCTATGGGCTCACTACCCTACAGCACACAGCGCAAACAAGGGACCCTGTCCTAAATAAGATGAGAAGTGATACTGTAGGAGGCGCTCTGACCTCAACATGTGCACTGTGGCACATGTGGACCCACAGATGGATGGATGGGTAGATGGAGGGAGGGAGGGAGGGATGGATGGATGGAGGGATGGATGGATATATATATAGAGAGAGATAGACTAACTAGATAGATAGATAGATAGATAGATAGATAGATAGATAGATGATTGATAGATGATTGATAGATGATAGATAGATAGATAGATAGATAGATAGATAGATAGATAGATAGAT
>CABHPQ010145732.1:20363-39027 GCA_902168405.1 Peromyscus aztecus
CAAAGCATGTAGTAGTACATGCTTGTGATCCTGGTGCTGGTGAGGTGGAGATAGGCAGATCCTAGGGATCAATGAGTGGGCAAAGAGTCCCATGTGGTCCAGCCCCTAGCAGCTCCTGGATCCCCAGTCAAATACTAGACATGGAAGCTCAGAAGCCTTTGAGGCAACACCAACCTCAGTACCTTCACCAGGGACTATATGCCAGAATATCCTGCAAATGTGCTTTTAAGTCTCTGACCAATAGAAACACAAAAGTAGTAGCAATTATTGTGGCTCTAAGCCATGTGTTTGGGGTGATTTGTTATATAGCCACAGTGACTAGATCTACAGGTTCTTCTTTATTTATTGGTGTGTGTGTTGTGTGTGTGTATAGAGGTGTAGCATGCCTGTGCATATGGATGCCAGAGGTTGATGTTAACTGTCATGCTAAATAGTTTTATGTCAACTTGACACAAGCTAGAGTTATCTGAAAGGTAGGAACCTCAATTGAGAAAATGTCTCCATAAGATCCAGCTGTAAAACATTTTCTTAATCAGTGACTAATGGTGAGGGCCCAGCCCATTGTGGGTGGTACCATCCCTGGGCTGATGGTCCTGGGTTCTATAAGAAAGCAGGCTGAGCAAGCCATGAGGATCAAGACAGTAACTAGCACCCCTCCAAGGCCTCTGCATCAGCTCCCGCCTCCAAGTTCCTGCCCTGCTTGAGTTCCTGTCCTGACTTCCTTTGATGATAAACTGTGATGTGAAAACGCAAGCCGAATAAACCCTTTCCTCTCCAGGTTGCTTTGGTCATGGTGTTTCACTGTAGCAACAGGAACCCTAAGACAGAGGGTCTTCTTCGGCTGTTCTCCACTTTAGCTTTTGAGACAGACTCAATGAACCTGGAGCTCACTGACTGAGCTAGACTGGCTGACCAGCAAGCCTCAGGGACCCTCCTGTGTCCGTCTCTCCTCCCGACTCCTCTCAGCACTGGAGTTCCAGAAACTTGTCACCACAACCACCATTTTTACACAGACTGGAAATCAAACTCAGACCCTCATGCTTAACTGGCAAGCACTTTACCAACGCAGCGTCTCCCGGGCCTTTAGCCCTACAGTCTTCAGCATACAGGAGCCTTCTCCGAGATAATAATTTACCACCTCCGGGTGACTTTAAAACATCTCACCAGTGTTTTATTTCACAACTCTCCCTCCAAGTACAATAAAGAACACTTGAGGAAAGAAAGCACAAGATCCTGAGACTTTTGCAATCCCTCTTTCAGGGTCATCGAGCATTCTCGTGGCATCTGAAGCAGGCACTGGGGGGTGTGCACAGCTGGAAACGTAAGCGTCCTAAGCATCCAGAAGGAAGGTTCAGAGTGGGGGCAGCACAGCTGAGGGAGATTCTGGCCTACCCTCTTGGACATCCTTGTCCCAACACTTGCCACCCCCTGGCACCTGCCATCCCCTGCTCCATACTCACATCCCAAAGTAGCTTTGGAAAGCCCACGGTCAGGCATGCTCATTAATAATTAAAAGCAAAACACAGACTATCCGACTGGAAAGATGGCTTAGTGGTTAAGAGCACTTGCTGATCTTCCCAAAGACCTACCACCCAAGTAGAACAGCTTGGAGCCACCTGTAACTCCAGTTCCAGGGAATCTGACACCTACTCCGTACACACATGTGGCGGACAGTCACACATATGCATAAGTAAAAATAAAATATACCTTTAAAAAAAAGAAAGCAGAGTGGTAACAACCAGTAACTCATCTGGAGACTGGCTAGAATCCCGCCCTAAGCAGCAAGAAACACATTAAGGGTGAGAGAGATGTATTAATGAGCCAAGACAGGAGTTGAGAGGGGAAAGGGGTGTGTCCGAAGGGAAGCTTCCCTTTCAGAAAGCCAATGGCTTTGCCTTTTAACTGAGCTCCCGCTGAGATCTGAAATTACCTGCTCCCCATTTGTAACTGGAAACCTTTCCATCAAGAGCCAATTACCAGGCGTTAAGCTCCCCAATCTTAAAGAACTTTGAAACCAATGCCACATTAGTGCTTTAATGAACAAAGCATCTGTCTGTGATATTCAGACTCTTTCAAGCTCAGTTTCAGCTCCATCCTTACTGTTAGATGATGGATCTTCCCAGGTCCCTGTCCTGTGCAAGGCAGGCCCTCTGTCCTCCATACCACTGGCCCTCCAGCAATGGCCTCTGTGGCACCGTCCAGCATATCGGCAGACCAGTGACTGGGGTGGCCCTGTCCTCTCCCTTTCCTCAGCAGAACCACAGCTCTCCACAAAAGCCAACTCATGCAAGCAAGGCAAGGCTTGGCACCTGCTGCAGAACTGGAGTACCCAGAGGCCTCTGCTCCTGCCTGTGATTCAGAATGCTCACCATCCACACAGACAATTCAGCTCAAGGACAAGAGGCCCCCATGATGTAGGCCCCAGCTCTCCTGAATCGGGTGATTCCCAGCTATAGATAGATGCTCAGGAAACCACACTCATTAGACCACAGCTAAAGCCTCTCTCTCCTGCCTGACTCTCCATGAACAGCAAATTCCTTGGGTTAAAACTTATGTAGACCTGGGGATATAGATCAGTTGGTAGCATGATTGCCCAGCATGCACGAGGCCCTGGGTTCCAGCCCCAGCACTGTACAAACTGGGCACAGTGGTGCATGTCTGTAATTGTAACACTCAGAAGGTGGAATCAGAAGGACCATGAAGATCAGTTCTCAGTTACGTAGTGAGTTGGAGGCTAGCCTCAGTGAGATGAACCTCCCATCCATGGCTAGCTGTCCAGGTACCCACCATGATCCAGCACTTCCAAAGTCTCATCTCTCTTCTCCTACCCCATATTGCCCCAACAACCCTCTTCAGAGACCCTTCCTTCCTACCACTGGACTTGAAACAAATACCATTACCACAAAAGTATGGGGTCCACACCACCCCCTCCTGGGAGGGACAGTGTGGCAGAGTGCAAGAGGCACAGAAGTGCCAGGCGGTGGTGGTGCATGCCTTTAATCCCAGCACTTGGGAGGCACAGGGAGGCGAATCTCTGTGAGTTCGAGGCCAGCCTGGTCTACAGAGTGAGTTCCAAGATAGCCAGGTCTGTTTCATAGAGAAACCCTGTCTGGGAAAAAAAGAGAGAGAGAAAGACATAGAAGCTGGGGTTGATAAGTATAAATTGAGGCCAAGCCCCACCACTGATGGACCTGATACAAACTCACAGACTTGTGAGCACCTGGGATAAGCTCCAGCCCTCACTAGCTGTGTGTCTTGGGACACATTTCTCAAACTACCCTTCTGTAACTTTGCCGCCTTGGCCATTAGAGGAGAAACAAAAAGGTACGCTCTTATAGGGCTATCGTGGAGATGACGTGAGCTTGTATTTTTTTGTATATATTTGCTAGGTAGGTACTCAGAATACAGCCTGCTGTAGTGGAAATTCCATCTGCGTTATCTATTCTTACTATTTATCATTGTTACCATCACTTTTCTATGTCAGTTACAGATTATCCACTACCCCTCATTAGGTAGCCATAAGGGAAACAATACAGGATTGGGGGGGGCGGGGCTGGCAAGACACTTTTCACCAAGTCCAATGGCCTAAATTCAATTTCTGTGACCGTAGGTGGAAGTATAGCATTGCCTCCTGAAAGTTGTCCTCTGACCTCCACACATAGGCACATGTGTGTTACGTTGCACAATGTAATACAATTTTATGTATGTGTATGTGCATATCTGTGTTCAAGTATGTGTATGTGAATGTGGATACTCACGGATGTGAAAGGAAAGCATCGGAACCCTTGAAGCTAGAGTTAAAGGGAGTTGTGAATCCCCCAATATGGGTGCTGGGAACCAAACTCAGGTCCTCTGCAAGAGCAGTGTGTGCTCTTAACCACTGAGCCATCTCTCCAGCCTCTAAACTTTTTTTTTTTTTAAAAAAAATTGGATTTGGTCTGTGAAAAGTGAACTGTAAATTTGTGTGCATGTGTATGTGTGTGTATGTGCATGTGCATGGGAGGGGTGTGCTTGTGTGCAAGTGTGTGTGTTTATTTAGATGTGTGAGGCCAGAAGTCACTCCAGGTATTGTTTCTCAATCACCATCCATCTTGGTTTCGGTGGTTTGCTTGCTTTTGAGACAGAGCCACTCATTTGCACAGAACTCATCATTGAGGCTAGACTGTCATCCAGCATGCCCTTCAAGGCTCTTGCTAACACATCCCCAGCACTGGCATTACAGGTGCATGCCAACATGCTTGGCTTTTATACATAAGTCTGGTGATGTAACTCAGCTCCTCATGCTTGCGTGGCGAGCACTTTCCCTACCGAGCTGTCTCTCCAACCCTTGACCTGTACATTTTAAAGGTAAGAAAAATCCATTAGTTATTAAGTACTTTGTCCAAAAAAAAATCCCTATGGCTGTCAAAAGCATGAGGACCTGAGAGCCCCATGCAAAGCTGAGCATGGCAGTTCACTCTTACAACGTCAGTGCTGAGGAGGTAGAGGCAGGTAGACCCCTGGGGCTCGCTGGGCCACTCACCTAGCCAAATCAATGAGCCCCAAGCCTCATAAGAGACATTGTCTTTAAAAACAAAGTGAACAACTCCTGAGCAATGGCACCCAAGGTTGACCTCTGACCTCCACAAGAAAGTGCACACATGTGTGCACGCACAAGGGAATAGCCACACACATCCATCCACATTAAAAAAAAAAATAGAAAGGAATAATAATAGATTTATTGAATATCATGGACTCTCATAACAGAAAACTGTGCATATCCCTAAAATTTTACCCAGAAGGTCAAGTGAGAAATCCTTCCACTAATACTAAGATGAGAATCCCTAATCCATAGGAGAGGGTACCAGTTTATAAACACACATTCATTCATTCTTTTTATGAACACACCAGTTCATAAAAAGAACTCGTTACTCTACCACACACGAAGGACCTCCAGGTCCTCCAAGCCCCCAAATTCTTTGATGAGTTCCCCCAACTCCCTTCAAGGCTGAAACTGTGCCCTGCCTCTCTGAATCCTGAGTGCTCAGACATGGAGATCAGTTACGTAAAATAAGCATCGGTACCACAGGCCAGCAATGTGCTTCGATTGTGCAGTACCATCTCTCCCAGGAGAGGCCCACATCCAAATCGCTGTGAAAATGTGGCCGCACATAGCCAAAGGATCTTTGCAAGCATTAAGGATCTTGAGATTTCTACTCGATAATCCAGGCAGACCTTGGAATTTCAAAAGCCCTCAGAAGCAGGAAGTGAGGTCAGAGAAGTAGAGATGACATCAGAAGGAGACACGGGGGGATTGAATTGAGGGCAGACAGAATCTACGAATCATGGGAGCTTCTAGAAGCTTCTAGAAGCTGGAAGCTTTAAAAAAAAGTTTTTTTTAAAGATAGAAACAGCTTTTCCCTTGAGGCCCTGGAAGGAACGCAATCCTGCCAATGCCTTGATTTGGGCCCACTAAGGCTGACTGTGGACTTCTGACCTCGAGAACAATAAAAATATTGTATGGTTTTAAGCCATATGAGCAACAAGAATAAGGAGTACACACAGTAACACTGTGGTATATCATTATTGTATAACTATTTAGGATTCTAAACAACAACATCCTAAGCACCCATCCACCCTAGTATGTATATACAACGATACAGCCATTAGAAAAGGAAAGGTCACCATTTGTCTTGTCCTCATTGATATGCACACACAAACACACACTTCTGTCAAGGATATACATTCCTCCATATGGGGTGATGTATTTCCTGTTCATAATTGGCTCAGCCACACACTGCAGTCGAAAGTGCCTTTGTTCACAATGCGTTGTATCGCAGATCTCAGTCCACGTGGACATGGAAGCCATTCTCTTGATGAGAGGAAACACCACCTTTTACTTCGCAAGTACTAACTGAATATTGCAATACATATTCTCACGAAGAAGAAGGACGTGAACCATTTCCAGTCCTGGGAAAGACCCGACCTCAGAAAAGTCAGGTTGAAATTGCATTTTGATTATTACTGAGAAAAAGTCACACCAAATATTAGTAAAGTTTAATAAAACACCCAGACCACGCAGCTACTTCCCCCACCCCAATCTCATGTAACCTCAGCTGACCTCACACTAGCTATATAGCTGAAGATGACCTTGAACTCTGATCTTCCTGCCTTCATCTCCCACGTGCTAAGTTTACAGGCATGCATTACCATGACCAGTTTATATAGTTCTGGGGATCAAGCCCAGGGCTTCTAGTGCATTCTGGGCAACCACTCTACCAAGTGAGCTATATTATCCCCAGCCCTGCTTTTCTTTTTAGGGAAAGTAAAAGTCAGCCAATGAAAGGAATCTGAACCATTTGCGACTTTCAATTTTAGTTACTTTACATCACCTGAAGTTTCCCCCAAACTTCTATTACTCCTAAAATTTCTAGTGAGCTGACTGATTACTAATCTCCCTGAGAGGTGCTGGCAAAACAATACATGTAAACAGTGTTAAGATGTGTAGCACTGATTTCTCAAGGGACCGTTACGCCCAGCTCAATATGGAAAGGAAATGAATAATTCAGATATTCCCTGTCTGGGGAAAAAAATGACTTTTAGATAGCTAAGCCTAAATCAGACTGAATTAATTAAGGAAGACGAGTAAGAAGTACAGTGGGTTCTGCCGCTGTGCCTCGTAAGTTACCATCGGGAGCTTTGTATGGAATTCACAAGATAGTCCCTCTGTGAGTGAGCAGACTCTTCAACAAATTTGGTTCCAAGATTTACCAGTCAAACTGTTTACTCGCAATAGTGTGATGAGAAGCTGGGGATGGGGCTCAGTTGGTAGAGTGCTTGCTCGGAATGTACTAAAGCCCTGGGTTCTGTCTAGATTCTAATAAACCAAGTGTGATGGTGGGCCTTGTAATCCTAATATTAGGGCGTCGGACACAGGAAGATTCGAAGTTCAAGGTCACCCTTGGCCACATAGGGAGTTTGAGGCTAGCATGGGCTTCATGAGGTTTTATCTCAAAGTGTGTGTGGAGGGGATGCCAAAATGAGTTACAAATGGTGGGGCATGTCTGTAATTCTAGTACATGGGAGACAGAGACAGGAAATTCCATCAATTAGAAGCCAACCTGGGATACATAGTAAATTCCAGGACATCTTTAACTACAAATCAAGGACACCCATGGGACCCTCTAGAAGCTTCTAAAAGCTGGAAGTGTGAGACTCGGAATGGATGGATGGATGGATGGATGGATGGATGGATAGATAGATAGATAGATAGATACATAGTTGATAGACAAATCATAAATAGATAGGAGATAGATGATAGGTAGATGATAGATAATAGATAAATAGATTGATAGATGATAGATAGATAGATAGATAGATAGATAGACAGGTAGATAGATACATAGATGATAGATAGATAGATAGATAGATAGACACATAATTGATAGACAAATCATAAATAGATAGGAGATCGATGATAGGTAGATGATAGATAATAGATAATAGATAAATGGATTGATAGATGATAGATAGATAGATAGATAGACAGATAGACAGATAGATAGACAGATAGCATGGCACCTGACAGAATCTAGAATCACCTGGGCAGGAAATAACAACAAAGATTAGGTTTCCTATGGGCAGGTCTATGGAGGATTAGCTCTATTCCATTAACAGAGGTGGGAAGGACCACCCGTTGTAGGTGGAAAAATTTGAAAGAAAGGGAGTTCTGAACTATGTAAGAGAGGAAAAGCAGGCTGAGTGCCACTGCTCTCTGCACTTGACTGTGGATGTGATGCAAGGAGCTGCTTCAAGTTCCTGTTGCCTTGACTTCACTGCTGATGGACTATCACCTGGAATTGTGAGTCCAACAACCCTTTTCTCTCTTATGTTTTTTATCATAAATACAGATAATAAGACTAATATAGGAAGGCAGGCTGGCAAGCAGAATGGTCATGAAAGCGCATTCAGACAATTAGTAAACATTTTATAACTCATATCTGCACAAAGAGAAGACCTCTTGGGTCAGCTCAAGCCAGAAAGATGTGTTACTGGGAATGTGAGAGCCTAATAGAGGCCTTCAGCTACCACACCACACCATACCACACCGCACCATACCACACCACACCACACCACACCACACCATGCCACACCACACCACGCCACACCACACCACACTACCACACCATGCCACACCCCTCCATCAAGACCAGTCTCTCAAGTCACCTTGGTCATCTGCTGGTAGGAAAACCAACCCTCCAGGATAACATACATAAGAGAAGGGCCAGTGACCCAGTGCTAGGGGGTTCACAGGCTATCTGTGTCAAAAACCAACAAAGAGGATGGAACTAAGGATGTGGCTCAGTCAACAGGGTGATTACCTAGCATGTATGAGACCCTGGTGTGGTGGTTTGAACGAAAATGGTTCCCCATAGGCTCATATGTTTGAATGCTTGATCCCCAGTTGGTGGGACTGTTGGGAAGGATTAGGAGTTGTGGCCTTGTTGGAAGAGGGGTGTCACTGGGGTGGGCTTTGAGGTTTCTAAAGATTTGTGCCTTTTTTGTCAGAGAGAGCCCGTGCGTGAATCACCTACCATTTGGTCACTGGCTGTACTCTTCTGTATGTTCTCCACAACAGTGGATAACAGTGGTGGGTAGTTGGCTTCTATCCTAAAAATTGGCCTGAATCAGTACTGAAAAGTATTAGAATAATTTCCTTGGTAGAGGAGATTTCAAGGCAGCCTAATATTGATTCTGTATTAGTAATCTTATGCAGCTCTACAGTGGGAAAGAGCAAGCGGGGCAAAGAGAAACACAAAATGCGCGGTTTGAAGCAAAACAGAGCACCAAGAAATGTAATGATGGCGCCAAGGCTTGTGCTAAAAGAGAGAAGGGGATGCGAGATGCCTGGTTTAAAATAGAAGATGCCCTCAGGGCAAGACTCTCAGCTAAGCTTTCCACGGTGGAAAGGAAAGGCCGGAGGAATATTCTGCTCCTACAGAGTAACAACCAAGAAAATCTTGTGTAAATGTGATTCGAGGGAGTCAGACTCCACCCCAAGAAGTCTGTCAAACTTGGCAGTGTTATCAATGGGATTCTGGCTTTAGAGTCTGTGATGGTTTGAAAAAGAATGGTCCCCATGGGCTCATACGTTTGGATGTTTTGTCATTAGGGAGTGGTACTATCTGAGAGAGATTAGGAAGTGCGGCCTTGTTGGAGGAAGTATGTCACTGGCTCTAAGACTTCAAAGGCCCAAGCCAGGCCCAGTTGCTTTCTCTCTCACTGCTGTCTGTGAATCCAGATGTAGAACTCTCAACTTCTCTAGCACCACATCGGCCTGCATGATATGCTCCCCACCATGCCCATAATGGACCAAATCTCTAAAACTGTAAGCAAGCCCTAATTAAATGCTTTTTTAAAAATGAGAATTGCCATGGTCATGGGGGTCTCTTCACAGCACTAGAACACTGACTAAGACAGAGTCCATGAAGGAAACACAAGTAAAGGGGTTGTGGGATCTTCCTCTGTGGTTAGGGAGAGCCTCTGAAGCCAGATATATGTTAGGGGAGTTCCTACATGAAGGTCCTGAGGGGCCTTTGTGTGAAGCTGTGAAAGTGAATTCTGGATTACATTGAAGACCCCAAGATGTTGGAGATGCTGGAGACATCTGCCAAGAAAAGCTACAGACAGGAAATGGAGGGAGTGTAAGAGAGAAACGTGTGTTGCAGTCAGCAAAACTGGAAGGGACGATCCATCTAACCTCTCTGACATCAGACCTGAATCTACAGGATTTGGAGTTTATCCTACTAGGTTTCAGTCTTGCTTTGGGGGTCCAGTGTTTCCTCTCCATGCCCCCATGCCTCCCTTTTGCAATGGCAGTCTATATTCTGTACCATGTTAATTTGCTTTTTGATTTTATAAGAGGTTACAATTAAGTGATTACCTTGAGTCTCAGAAGAGACTTTGTACTTTTAAATTGTGTTGAGACTGTGAAGTACTATGGGGTCTTCTGAAGTTTGACTAAATATATTTTACGTTATGAAATAGTTATGAGTGTACCAGGGCCAGGGAGTGGAATGTGGTGGTTTAAATAAGAATGGTCCCCAGAGGCCCATATGTTTGAATACTTAGTTCCCAGTTGGTGGAACTGTTTGGGAAGGATTAGGAGGTGTGACCTTGTTGGAGGAGGTGTGTCACTGGGGGTGGGTTTTGAGGTTTTAAAATACTAATATTATTCCTAGACTCTCTGTCTCTCTGTCTCTGTTTCTCTCTGTGTGTCTCTGTCTCTATCTGTCTCTCTCTGTCCCTCTGTGTCTGTCTCTGTTTCTCTCTGTGTGTTTCTGTCTCTGTCTCTGTCTCTGTCTCTGTCTCTGTCTCTGTCTCTCTCTCTCTCTCTCTCTGCCTCTTTGCCTTCAATTGAAGATCAAGATGTAAGCTCTCAGTACCTGTCACTATACCTTTGTTCTGCCATCATGGACACTAACCCTCTGAAACAGTAAGATTCAAACTGAACACTTTTTAAAATAAGTCACCTTAGTCATAGTTTCTGATCACAGTAATAGAAAAGTAACTAAGACATTTGGGTTCCATCCTCAGCATTGAAAAAACAGTACAAATACATACCTGCCATTCCAGCAATGATAGATAATGGATGATAGATAAATAAATAGGTAGGTAGGTAGATAGATAATAGAAAGATAGATAGATAGATGATAGATAGATAGATAGGTAGATAGATAGATAGAGATAGATGAGATAGATAGATAAGATAGATAGATAAGATAGATAGATAAGATAGTAGATAGATAGATAGACAGATAGATAGATAGATAAGATAGATAGATAATAGATTCAAAAATTCAAGCTCATCCTCAGCTACATAGCAAGCTCTAGGCCAGTGTGAGTGACATTAAACCTTGTCTCAAAAGAAAAGCCCTATGTCCAGTGTTCACCAGTTTTCAGAGTGGACTCAGCTCAATGCCAATTCCAAGCCACAAGCTTGAAATGAACCCTCTTGAAAAAAATCCTGAAAACTGAGCAACCAGCTTGTTTGAGCCAACCCTCTGCAATTCACTAAGAGGTTTCCTTCCCTCCTTGCTAAGAAGAAAATCATAGTAAAACATTCAGACCCCTGAATCTCCACTCCTTCTAATGGATAAAGCATCACCCTTCTGTGTGATCTCTCTTTAAGGGATGTATTCTCAATGGGTAATAGAGCAACTGCAATGGATGGATAGATGGATAGATAGATAGATAGATAGATAGATAGATAGATAGATAGATAGATAGATAGATAGATAGATAGACAGACAGACAGACAGATAGATAGATAGATAGATAGATAGATAGACAGATAGACAGATAGACAGACATAGATACATGTAAGCAGTGGCATATATATTTATATCCAAATAGATCTTGTTATATTGGCTTAACTTAGATGTCATTACATATCACACAGTGAACAGATTTAAAGAATCCAACTCAATAAGATTTTTGGCGAATTCAGAATTCTACAACCATCATCATGTTGAACTTCAGAACACTGTTGCCACCCCTAAGTGCCCCTTACCTCTTAGAAGTCACTTCTTATGGGCACCAACATTCCCAGTCCTGGGCAACCATTAATCTGCTTTCTCCTTCCACACATTTGCCTGCTGTGGATAGTTCATACAGACCAAATCACACAACATTATATATGATATACTACATAGAGAGAGAAGGGAGCTGGAAAGATACCTCAGTAAGTAAATGCACGAGGATCTAAGTTCTAGCCTTAGCACCCACATTCAAGCAACAAACAAACAGATATGGATGCTAACCCAGGGGCAGGGGGATCCCTGAGGATCTCAGGCAAGTCAGCAGTACATAATTAATAAGGTTCAAATTCAGTGAAAGTCAGTGAGATACTCTGTCTCAAAACAACAAAAGAAACAGTACCCGAGGAATGACACTTGTGGCTGACCACTGGCCTCCAGATGTGTAGGCATGTGCTCAAATACACACACACACACACACACTCACGTATGCATGCACACACTCACACATGCACGAATTGACAGTGGACAATGCACAGTGAACAGGCACCCTGTAATGCAGTGCTAAGTGAGAATATAAATTGTCCTCCTGTTATCTCATCAAGCCAGCTGATAAAGCTCCATCAAGGAGGGAAAGAAAACATAAGAGTTAATGTATCTCTGCATTGTACTCTTATGGGATATTTGTACACTGTGTGAAGATGTATTGCTGTGATTGGTGTAATAAAAAGCTGAACAGCCAATAGCTAGGCAGGAGAGCATAGGCGGGACTTCCAGGCAGAGAGAGAACTCTGGGAAGAAGAAAGGCTGAGTCACCAGCCAGATGTGGAGGAAGCAGGATGGGCAGTATGGAGATGAGGTAATGGGCCTCATGAAAGAAGGTGGGTTTTTTTAATTGATTAATTTAAGTTATAAGAACTAGTTAGGAACAAGCCTAAGCTAAGGCCGAGCTTTCATAATTAATAATAAGTCTCCGTGTCATTATTTGTGGGCTGGCGGTCCCAACAAGAAAGTACTATTACACTGTGCCTGCGATTTTCCTTCTCCAGTTCTCTCAAGAATGCATTGTAAGCAGACAAAGTAGTCCAGGAGAAAGAGACGGGAAAATACCACTAGAATGTCCACATTCCAATACTGTAAATTTCCCCACTTCCGGCAGTGAGCCTGCTCCTCTCGCCCTTCTGTGGACAGTGTCACTTTGGCTACCAGAGGAACAACCTTTGAAGATGATTCATATCCGCAGGGTGGGACAGAGCTGGAGGACAAGACTGAGACCCACACACTACAGAAAGAACTATTTTTAAAGGTGTCTCTGAAGTAACAGCGGCTGATCTTAGGATCGTCACCCTCAGCACAAAGCCCCACTCCTTCTGTAAAGATGCCCTTAGCAAAAAGTTCGTTTGCTTTGTATGCAGGAAAGGGTGAGGGGCCAGGGAATAAAGGTGAGTGGCCTTCTGAATGGAAAAGCAATCACTAGCTTCCTATATAGTTTGATGTTTTTAAAGATTTATTTATCTATCTATTTTTTATCTATCTATTTATTTGTTGCAAGATATTTGTACATTGTGTGAAAATGCATCACCTTGATTGGTTTAATAAAGAGCTGAATGTCCAATAGCTAGGCAGGAAGAGCTTAGGCGGGACTTCCAGGGACAGAGAGGACTCTGGGAAAAAGAAAGGTGGAGTCACCAACTAGACATGGAGAAGAAACAGGAGGTACAAGATGGAAGAGAGGTAATACCACATGACAGAACATAGATTAATATAAACGGATTAATTTAAGTTATAAGAGCTAGTTGAAACAAGTCTAAGCTAAAGGCCAAGCTTTCATAATTAAGAAGAAGTCTCCGTGTGGAGACTAGCAGTACAGAGGAAATCTTGCTACATTTATTTTTATGTATATTGGGATTTTACCTGTATGTATGTCTGTGTGAAGATGCCAGATCCCCTGGAACTGGATTTACAGACACTGGAGTTACACCACTACCATGTGGGTGCTAGGAATTGAACCCAGGTCCTTTAGAAGAGCCACCAGTGCTCTTAACTGCTGAGCCATCTCTACAGTCCCTTGATTTTTTTTTTTAAGTCCCACCATGTAATAACGTTCATAGGCAAAAGGGGGAAAAAAAGCTAATTTCATCTTTAGGTAGAGGAACAGCTTAAATGTTTGAAAGATCCTTTGTAATAAAACCACCTAAAGTCAGCACAATACAAAACTGTATTTGTACTATGACCATCTTGATATGCTTCTTAAAATAGATTTTAAAAGTCGCCAAAATGAAGAAGAAATATTAAACCGGCTATGCCTGGGATCTGAAAGAATGGAAGACTATTGCCCCTCTCCCCCCAAAAAACCAATGTGTTAATTTTAGCATTTTCTTTTGTAATAAATACCTGTGTTAACTGCTTTTCTCACTGTTGTGTCAAAACACTTAACAGAAGCATCTTAAGGGAGGGAGGGCTTATTTGGGATGACAGTTGGAGGGGAGGGCATGGCGTCAGGAGTGTGAGGCAGCCGGTCACAGGGCATCCACAGTCAGGAAGCGGAGAGAGATGAACACTGGTGCTCAGCTCACTTTTATGCAGTCCTGAACCCCAGCTCATGGGCTGACACCGCCCACACTCAGGGTGGGTCTTATATGGGATGGTGCCGCCCACACTCAGGGTGGGTCTCCCCTCTCCAGTTAAACCTTTCTGGAAACAGACAGGCCAAGAATTATGTTTCCATGGTGATTTCTAAATCCAATCAAGTCGACAATGAAGACGCACTGTCCCAGTAACTAATTTGTCTTCCCCTTCTCAACAGCCTCACCCTGTGTATGGGTTCCCCCCAGAGCACACAGGAGCCCCCAGGGCCTCTGGAGACACAGGAAGGAAGGAACTCATGAGGCCATGCTTGGGGAACAGTTTAACTCAGGAAACTGACCATGGGGACCATCATCCTCTCAAGGGGTCTACTGCCCCACCCCCTATGAGGAACGTGGGGTGACATTAAGACCCAGTCCACCTGGAGTCCCCTCTTTGTCACAGCTTGTCTGCTTTCAGGGAAGCAGAATAAACACTCCTAATTGATTTTTTTTCCAGCTCCAGAATACCCATTTTCCTTTACTGCAATGGGCTATTAAAAATCATCCTTAACACATCTGCCCACCCCTACTGACGAAGGCTCTTTGGTTAGCCAAACTTTAATCAAATTTCTAATTCTTCCACTGGGCCTATCTGTGTATTTCCCTGTAAAACAGTTTCAGCTGGGGGTGGTGGCACATTTCTATGACCCTAGCACTTATGATGGGCAACCAAGAGGACAGCAAGTTGAAGGCCAGCCTGGGCTACATAGCCAGACTGTCTCAAAAAGAAAATAAAAATCTTGACAAATAACCGTCATAATTCAGACTAACCAGAAACCACACCCTCAAGATATATAATCACCCTCATAACCTGACTCTGCTCCCCATCCTCCACCATCCCCCAGATCTTGGCTGACGATGCAGGCTGGCTTTGGCAAGAACTCTGTTAGCTCAGTTTATCCCCAAGTCCCCTTAACTGTAATGCTTCTTCATGCAAATTTCCGTTTTCTTGTGGCAAGAGAATAAGGCGGACGGTGAGAGGGGCACCAAGATTCACATGGAAGACGCTGGTTGGCAGAAATATTAGAGACCTCCCTCCCCAACCAGGGCTACATGTAAGGGACAGGATCAGCCAAAGGAAAGTCTATGCTATACATTCGAGATGATAAAGTGGGGTCTGTGTAAGTGACCCATGAAGAGTCAGGACTCCAATGGCCCAATGCTTTTTGGCTAACCCCAATTTTCTAGCCCACTTCATTCTCCAGAGTGTTATTTCTTAATAAACTGTCTCTCTCTGTACGAGGGACCCTATCTTTGTCTCTATCAGGGACATGTACACCCATGTGTACCCTGAAACAAAGAATTGTCCCTTGGCCAATTCTTTGTTCCAGGATACAGAACCTCCAAGATTACAGCAGATGTTCCCTGACTTCCCAGCCCATGGCTGTAACACCCTGACTCCCAACCTGCTCCTTGGCTACATTCCCACTTGTCAGCACTGCGTTCAGGGGTGAGCTCTGTCTCGCCTGCTGTCAGGGCCCACTGCCGTGGTCCCCACACCTGTCTCTGTGGCCCAGAGTCAGTCTTTCTGATAGCACTAAAACAATACACCTGGCCAGCGTCTTCAGCACCAGCCCAGCAGCCAGCACTCCCTGGGAAAGGCAGCGGTAGACTAGGTCTTAGAACTAGAAGGCCTAACATCCCAGCTTTGCTTGGGACCGAGAGTGTTTCTTCTGTCAAATCCAGGCAGGCGTCCATGGGGACTCAAGCAAGACAGTCGTAAAAGCTATACGGGCCTCATTCTGGCGACAGCAGTGGTGCACGAACTGTTGTTACTCTCTTTGGCTTTTTAGACTTCGGGGGTTGCAAATGGTTCCTAAGAAGGCAAGGGCTTGCTGGTTTTGTTTTGAGTGACAGGATCCCATGGAGAGTATTTATATTGACATGTAGACTCCCCACTGGGGTGATATGACAGATAGCTGTCACTTTTATCCTTGATCTCTGTTGACTGACTGGTTTTGGTTGGGTTTAGTTTGTGTTTGTTTACCTTTTGTCTTGTTTTTGTTTGGTGTTAGTCTCATTCTGTAGCCCGGCATGGCTTCAAATTTAAAGCAATCCTCCTGTCTCAGCCTCTTCAGGGCTGAGAATGCAGTCATGCAGCACCATACCCCTCTGTCCTAGCATCCCTGTTCCTGGCCATACTCAATATGAATGAGTCTGGAGGCCACAATGGTGGCTTGAGAATCGTCACACCTTGGGTGAGACTCAACTTCTGCTACTCACAAGCTCCCCGGAGTGTACTGCTTTATTTTGTTTTGGTTGGTTGGGTTTTTAAGACAGAGTCTATAGCCCAGGCTTCAAACTAAGTCTATGGTCTCAAACTTGTTAGGTAGTCAAGGATATTCCTGAACTTCCGATCTTCCTTCTTCCCCACTCTGAGGGCTAAGATTACAAGCATGTGCCCCTGCCTGTACCCAGTGCTGAGGATCCAACCCAAGGCTTCATGCCTGCCAGGCAAGCACTCTACCAACTGAGCTAACTCACCAACCCCTGGGTAGTTCTTTCATGTCCCAGAATCTATAACAGAGAGACCAAGGCAAACCCTGAAAGCGGCCAGTCCCCGAAGCAATGGCAAGCCCTGGAACGCTGGTCTTCATCTGAGAGAAGGTATTATTCTTCCAAGCACACGGCAGGTGATCAATAAATGTCTGCTGAATACATTAATCCTTTCAAGTTACTGGTTTTTAATTGCTCTAAAATGAATTTGTATTGAACTGTTTTGTGCTAAGCCTGAGTAGATAAGCTACATTTTAATGAGCCTACTATATCTGAAAACAACTGTTACTTCGGCTGTTGAAATGCCAGTTTCTCAAAAGCAAAAAATAACACCTGCCAAAATCCTTGTGCACGAAAATCCTGGGTTCCTGCTCAGAGGTGACTAGCATGCGCTTGACAGCTGACAGAGCGCTGGCTCCCCTCAGCCACTGGTGACAGCGTCTGTCCTTAGTAAGGGCTGGTCTGGAGCCCATACCAGCAGTGGACATTTCAGCTGCCGGCCATCGAATATGTCCAGAGGCTCTGTGGAGGAGGTGGCCAAGGGCAGGAGGGAGAATTTACAGACAGTGGCTGTCTGCGTCCTGCTGTGTGTACACCTAACTCTACTGTGTGCTTACTGTATACAAGCACAGGCATGCCCAGCTGTTGTGGGATTTTTTTCCTGGGGAAAACAAGCAAACATCTATTCACCACAGATAGGGCACCAATAACGGAGCAAAGAGACAATTCCACCCCGGTCTAACACGGTGGTCCAGTGAGTTTGGGTCATCCACAGGAGTGTGAGTGAGGGGCTGCTGACAGGAACATGGGGGAGATGGTCAAGGATAGATGACCTTGAATTTCTGATCTTCTTCCCCCACCTCCTGCGTGCTGGGGTTACAGCTGGGCTCCCATGCCCAGTTTGTGCAGTGCTGGGAACCTAGGGTTTGTGCACACTGGAAAAGCACCCTACTCCATACAGAAAAATGGCTCTTCTACATAACGTATCTGGGCAAAAAAAAATTTTAACACAGCTTTTAAAAGAACTTTTAGTTGCTTTATAAATAACTAATGACTGGTTTCTTTTCATACAGTTTTCATTTTAAATGAATATTTACCTTCAAGGGACAGATAAAAGGATTAAATCTACAAACTAAAAATCAAAGGCAGGATTTAACACACAAAGAGACCTATAAAAACCACCCTTTAAAGTCTAAATTCCACCTCCCATCAATCTTTCGCTTTTTGCTGGCAAAATCACCAGAACTGGCCATTCTTGGAGTTACGTGCCCGAGGCTCTTTGGAGACCGCATTAAAGGGTGGGGTTCCCAGCAGAGCCGACAGCTCACTGCTCTGTTGTCCAGGTCAAAGGCATGAGCACAGCCTCCCTGTCCCTGCTCAGGAGGTCAGGAAGGCTGTGGGCTAGCAGGGATTTCAGACCTCAGAAGATGAAGAGAAAGACGGAGTTCAAATCCAGATTCGCTGCACGTCAGCTGTACAACACTGGGATGTTAACAATGCCTCTGTGCCTCCGTCTCTTCAGGAAGTTGTCACAGGATTAGACAAAAACACATATATGTCCTATAGGACTCAGCAGACCCCAGGTACACAGTAGGTGTCTGTCCTACTTAGTTTTTTTTTTTTCCAACTGGATACAAGCTAGAGCAGTGGTTCTCAATCTGTGGGTCACAACCCCCATGGGGTTGCATATGGAATATCCTGCATATAAGATATTTGCATTATGATTCATAACAGTAGCAAAATTACAGTTATGAAGTAACAACGAAATAATGTTATGGTTGGAGGTCACCACAACATGAGGAAGTGTATTAACGGGTCACAGTGCTAGGAAGGTTGAGGACCACTGAGCTAAAGTCATATGGGAAGAGGGAGCATCAATAAAATTGATTCCCCCTACCAGATTGGTCTGTGGGCAAGCATGAGGGACATTTTCTTTATTAATGATTGATGTGAAAGAGCCCAGCCCAGGGAGCTGGGGGGATGCCATTCGGGGAAGGTAGTTCTGGACGTATAAAAAAAAAAAAA
>CABHPQ010145733.1:0-45705 GCA_902168405.1 Peromyscus aztecus
CTTTTTTTTACATGGAAGCAGTAAAACAAAGGATATGAAGCTACTGCAATATAGATCAACCCTGAAGACATTATGCCAAGAGAAATCATCACAGCAGGACAATATGTAAGGTATTGAAGTCTTCTGTGTGCAAGGCAAGGACACTACCACAAGCTCACACCACCACAGAAGCAGAGTGAGAAGGTGACCTCCAGGGCTGATGGGAAGGAAAGTGGAGAACTGCCACTGTTGGTCATGGGGCCACAGCCAGGGGCGATGAGAAAGATCCAGTGGTCTTCCACACAAGAGTATGCAGTGCTGCTGCTGTGCCGTGCACTTCAGAGCTCAGGAAGAAGGTAGCTTACCTGTGTTTTAAAGGACCACAACAACTTCTACAAGCGTGGGAAGGATCAAACTACACAAACATAGCCATAATCAGACAGCGCCACATACTGGGGGAAAAGACTCCAAAGAAACAGATCTACAGGTTATGTTTGAATGGGATCATTTTTTTTCTACTTCTATTTCAAAATCTTTCCATGATCAATACATTACCTTATATAAAATTATGACAAATAAGAATCACAACTCGAGATGAACCCCAGTGAAAACTGGATAATGAACCAACGTAGTAGAAACACAGTGAGATACTAACTACCACTGATAAAACCTCAGCAACTGTCAAGGTCTTAACACGTGGCTGGCTAGCTCTCAGAGGCACTGTACTGAATGAAAGCAGCCAGCCACAGAGGCTGGAGGATGCATGATTCACCCGTGCCAAGCTGGGCAAAGCAGACTTGAAGTAACCGAGACTGGACAGCAGCTGCGTGGAGTAAGATGTGGGGAATGTGGCTGAAATGGGAAAACATGGGGGGTTTTCAGGGGGATGCTGCTGGGGATTTCACAGTGGTGCTTTAAAAAGTACATAGCACATAAAGGAAGATTTAAAGTCAACAGCATCATTTAGCTTTAAAACCTGCATATAACTTAGGTATATACCACGACCCTTCAACAGATCCTAAAGCCACACAGCTCTTACAAATTCTGAATGCATTTGGCCTCACTGTGCTTTTTAAATTAGGAAGAAAGAAAGAAGATAACATCTGTCTTTGGAAATAAAGTGAAAACAACAAGCTGCTTGCTTCCTGTGCACATGGACTGAACAAAAGTTCTTCCACAGCTTTTCCACAGGTAAGAGCTACTAGCCATGGCTGGCACAAACAGCAAGATACTGCGACATTCACAGCACTAGCAATCTCTGGCCAGGTACGGAGTGTCTATCAGCCAACCCTCAGTGTTGTTACTTAGCTCAAGACCCTCCTCAGCCAGGATTACTACTGCTGGGGAACAGATGGAAGCCAAACCTCAAGGCAATTAAGTCAAGTTGCCCGGAGTCAAGCTAACTAGCGAGGGCTAATCATTATCAATTCCACAGCTATGAAGTTACACACCAGGACCTGCTCAGGACTGACTAAAACCCACACCCTCTCCACTACCCTACAGTGGGCCATAAAGGATTTAGAAGGGAAACAGTACAAGGGTAAATGCATGTGTGGCCATATACAGCTGCTTATATATGTACAGTCAAAGATGTGCATTCTTGAAACATTTCTGGTACAACGAACAGATGGTTTACTCCTCCAAAGTTTTCATGATTCTCAAGAATTTCACTTAAGTCACTGAAATAAATTATTTTTTTAATATGGAATTTGTGTCCATCAACAGTAGGTTAATTTATGGAGATTATATTCTGAGTAAATAGACACAGAGAAAGAACTGCTTCTCGCCATTTAACACCTCTTGGTGCATACTATGCTTAAGGCACTCCAGTTTTCCTTAGATAGTGGAGGTCAATGCCACTCTGGAGCTCACATAAACTCAACACTTATTTTCTGAATACACAACTAAAGTTTGGAAAAAGAGGTAAGCACGGGGAAGCAACTAGCGCATCAGGCCAGGAGCACAGAGTGGGCCATATTCCAAGGCAACACAAGGGACAGCTGAGGTGATGTGACTCCATATGGCCAGCCCTCATTGTTGTTTCCATCTTCCAGGACAAAGAACTCTGCTATTCAAACTCTATAATCAAACGTGCAAGGAGAAGGATCAATATTAAAGTCAGGCAGGCAGGCAGAAATGCCGGGAAACCCAGCAGCACGCACACTGAAGTGAGAGGACTAATTCTGCTGCAGGAATGTGAACACACACACACACACACACACACACACACACACACACACACACACACACACACTCTGTCTCTCTCCTCCTGAAGGGAAAAAATTAAATGAAACAGAACTAAATTATCCCTTTCATACTACTGACTTGCTTCTGGGTATTCCTGCCATGTGGTACCCATTTGTTGGTGTCACATGCTTCCACTTTAACACACAGGGACGTATTGAAACGACTTTGTAGTTCCACAGTGGCTGTGAGAGCAGGCGGACAGGAAGGCCGCCATTCAGAGAGCTTACCAATGCAAACGAAAAGGCGCTTGGTTTGGGGAACCTTTGCCTTGGACTACTTTTTCCTAATCTCCAAATTATTTTAAATGAACATTTCTGATAACAGTCAAATATCTAGACCAAAAACATAGAATTTTTTAAAGCAAATTAAGTGCTTTGAGTGACTGCAGCAAAAAATAAATAAATAAATAAATAAATAAATAAATAAATAAATAAATAAATAATTACAGTTTGAAAAAAGAGCTGGAGATGTGGCCTAGTTGATAGAGTGCTTGCCAAGGCATGGTGGTACATGCCCATCAGGGGCATCAGAAGATCAAGGTCATTCTTGGGTACACAGTGAGTTTGAAGCTACCCTAAGCTGCATGAGACCGTGTCTCCAAAAAGATAATAATTAAAATCAAAGCTTATTCCATTTAATAAAGGTTTCAAGATGTTTACAACATACATGGAAAAAATTAACTTCTAGGTTTAATTTTGCAATAAGCTTACAAAAAGCCACTGACTTTTAGGATTATGTATCAACCTCATTATTTAGGTATCCCCTCCCCACTCTACCACTGACTGTCTTTCACGTTCCTCAAAGGTCCCACCCTAAAATTCCCATCTCCTTGCCTTCTGTGCAGAGAGGCCACATTACATCACAGGAAGTACCGACTGCATGCCACAAAGTAAGAACTATTTAGACTTCGTGCCAAAGCTAGGGTTTGTTGGAAATGCCTCAGTTCTTTATAACTCAGTTAACAGACCTCTTGTGTCATGCCATCAAACAATCTGCTTTTTCAATGGGCCTGCCAAGTATGTCAGCCTAAATTATCCGTGTATTTCACAGACTTCAAAGTACTGCCCGGAGAGAGCGGATCTAAACCACCCAAAGGAGGATGGCTAGATGCAGTTCTGTGAGCTCAAAGGATACAAAACAAATGACTTTTTTTTTTTTTAAAGAAAAATAAAAGGGAATGGTACATGATGTCCCTAGCATGTGACTTACACCAATTTTCTAGGCTTTGGCATAGGCTCCCATGTAGTATATATCCTGTCTGCACCAATGGTTAGAGGTGAATTAGTGGTTTCTGGTAGCATATTATCCAGGGCACAGAGTCTTCCTTACTCTCACATGCACCCAGAAGCCTAAGAAAAGGTGCTGTTAGAAAGGAAGTGGATGTGGAGAACAAAAAAAGCTTGCAGAATAATCTAGGACTGGATATTGTGCTTGAGCTAGAGATGAACAGTTAGCTAGCCTTGGAAAATGAAGCAGATCACTCGTTTCTAAGTCTGGCCTACCACTGACATTTCAACACCGGCACCTACAGAACCATACCTCATGCTACAAGTCTATCTCCTAAAGAATTTTAGCACAATCTAAATGACCTACAAAAGCCCCAAGAATCCCACGAAAACACAATACCTTGGAAAACCACAGCTGACACAGGGAAACAAGAACCCTGATATACTCCTGATAGGACTATAAATAAATAAAATGAAAACAAGGAAATGCAAGAGGGGCTAGATGGGGAGACCAGCAGCAGTGAGACAGGGACAGGCAGTGGTGGTATGAAAACACATTGCACGCATGTATGAAAATGGCATAATGGCCTTTAATCCCAGCACTTGGCAGGCAAAGGAAGTCAGATTTGAGGCCAGCCTGGTCTACATAGCAAGTTCCAACCCAGGCAGAGATACTTGTTTCAAGAAGAAAGGAGGGGGAGGAAAACAAGAAGAAAATGGCATCGTGAAGTCCATTCTATAGGTATAATTAATATACGCAATATAGTAACATATGCAATGAATTAATATATGCTGGGCATATTGGTTCACACCTATAATCCTACCACTCAGGAAGTAGAAGCAGGTTGTAAGTTTGAAGAAAGTCAGGGTCACACAGAAAGATGTATCTCAAACCAACCAAAACAAAACAAAAAAGAAAAAACAATCAGTTAAAAATATTTTAGAAAAGAATTTACTAAATTGTCAAATATTTAAATGTGTACACCTAGGGACTAGCAAATTGCATTTCTAAAAACATGTATTTGTACAAGAGAAAATGATACTCATTGTAAGACATACTTTAGGAAGTCTTGTAAACTATACATTCATCCTCATAGTAAGAACATTCTCTGCTTCCATATTGTAGAATATTACGTAAGAATTAAAAATGAAATTGAGAGCATGCATTCAGACAGGCTAGACCATGTATGACCACATCTGTGTCTACTATAAAAGCTCTACAGCTACACACAGAAGTGCAAAATATGGCTGCAGGTATGCATGAGGTCTGGCAGTGAATTCTAGGTGTGGAACAAGGGAGAAGTTGAAGAATCTCCCTCTCCTCACCCCCGACTGTAAGACAAGGTTTCTCTCTATATAGCCTTGCTGTCCTGGAACTCGCTCTGTAGACCAGGCTGGCCTTGAACTCACAGAGATCCACCTGCCTCTACCTCCCAAGTGCTGGAATTAAAGACGTGTGCCTCCACTGCTTGGTGATCTTTTTTTTTTTAATTAAAAAAATATTCTTAAATCAATAACACACATTTATGAAAATTTAAGAACATTATAAATATATGTTCAATCATAAAAAAATACCAACAACTTCCCTAAAATGCCTCTATATTGCAGCACCAAAGGTCACACTTTTCTTTTAAAATGATGCTGAGAAGCCAAGAAACAAATGTGAAAAGAAATCTCTAAAATTCTCAGTGCAAACAAGGAAAAAAAAAATTATATTCCTGAGGGTTGGATTTTATTTAGTTAACATAAACCTGGAATGGATTTTTATCTATTAAAAAAATATAGTACTGGATGCATGACAGGGTACATTATACTCACGTTAGCAGATCTTAACTATGTGGAACCAAGCACACTAAAATAACTTTCTATATTAAAAATGATTTATTTACACAGCTAAGATGCCATCACATATGCAAAGGATGCTACTTCAAAAATTGTTAACGTCAGTCTCCTTACACCCATGTTTTTTGAATTATTAATTGGAAATCCTACATGCCAAAAATATGAACTGGTGAAATTAAATTAATCCAGACTGATGACATAAGGCCTCTTCGGAAAGCCGCATTCCACATGTGGATGCTGGATAATCTTCCATATCTGAAGCTCCAGAATTGATGGACAACGTCTCAGAAGACAGGAACTCACAAGCTTATAATAAAATGCTCTTACTGAGCCTTTACAAACACACAGTTATATCAAAAGTTCTAAAGACCTGACCTGTTCCTTCACTCCGTTAACCAAAGGCCTTTTGTATGCACCTATATTTAATATCTGTAATGCAAGACAGAAGACACTCACACCCATGTTTGCATCTGTATGTACAGTAAGCTGAGGAAACAAACACACAGAAAAACCAAACAGTTCTGTTCTGTGGCAGCCATGGTGCTCAAGGGAGGAGGAAGAAACGAGAACCCTGAAACAGATCTTACAATTAAAGGCTTCAACCCAAAATGCTTCATTTCCACATGCATTGAGGAAGGTAAGGAAAAACAGACCATCCTCTCACTTAGAGAAGCTTATGGCACAATGTCAAAGTTTGGGAACTATTTAACTGGAACCTGGAGGCAGGGGAATAGAGTTCAAAGCAGGACTGCTAAGCGCTCTTGAGAATGGAGGAAGAAGGTCTGAGCAACTCAAAACTTAGAATGATCGTGCTTCGAGAAGAAAGGAAGGGTATCTAGAGCCCTGGGTAAGCGCTCTAACCCACTCCACTGAGCACAGCAACTACTCAGATCCAAACTTTCTGAAATGATGCTGCTGAAACCAAGTGTAGGCAACTGATTCTGAGATTTGGTCACAGAGGCATGTCACACTGAACCGTGGATGAATAGATCCTGCTGGTCGGATCTTGCTGGTAGAAATCACTGAGACCCTTTACAAAGCCCAGCTCATGTTCTTAGGCTCTTGCTTCATTTTAGACTTAACCCTCTTTAACCTAGAGACCTGTTTTCTCTTGTCATTTCAGTGGGATTTTGGCAGCTTCCCTGAGCACTGAAGGAAGAACTGTGGCTGCAGAATTCAATTGTGTTTAAAAAGTAGAAGGCTGGATTGTGCAAAATGAGCTACCTTTTCCAGGCAGACGGTCCTTTGCTTATCTCTGCAGCTTTTCTGGCTTTTAAAAAAATATTTTGTTTACAGTTTGGTTCTTCCTGACATTGAAATGAATGAGCTATTAACGTCTGAAACCAACTGGTAACTCACACAGCAGCCTCGCATGGTCTCCATTGCTACCCTCCCTGCTCCAAAACTGAAAAACTTACCCCAGGGCAGAGTCTGCACTCAGTTTCTTGTTCCAAAAACACATGCCACTCTGCCCAACAAAAGGGATAAATCAGCTTAGTCCCCTGAGTCATGACTAATTTTTAAAAGTGTTACAGCAACTTCGGCTCTTGAGGCTCCACAAATGCAGTGGCTGGCTCCGCCTCAGACAAGCTGAATGGGTCTGATTTACGGGGAAGTCTTAATGCCTGAGAAGTGTGCCTGAGTCAGTTGCAAAACTGGCAGCCTGACAGCCTCGTTCATCACGATGGCTAGTGAGAGGACTACACAGTAGAGGGAATGTTCGACTAGGTCAAGCAGGAAAATGGGAGTTGTCTTTTGCCTGCTCTCAGAGGAACTTGAGATAGACAGGAAAACACGGAAATCCACACAAGACTCTACTTCCATTTTTATTTCAGAAGCCGTTTGCTAAGCAGACACTGATGTGAGGTTTAGGAGTGCTAGGGTTTTCAAAACAATGAGTTCCTGGCAGTTGGAGCTCCATTCTCTACATTCCCAGGACAGTCTGCACATTCCCTCCAAACTAAGCTTGGCTAAGCTGGGTGCCCAGCGAGCTCCAGGGTCCTGCCAGTCTCTGCCTCCTTAGCCCTGAGATTACAGGCACAGGGGTTCTGAGGACCCAAACTCAGATCTTCATGCTTGCTCAGCAAGCACTCTTACAGTCTAAAATAGTTTCTATTTTTCTATCACCATGGTGAATGAGACAACCTGGCTCATGCTTGCTACACATCTTCACTAATAATTTGGGGATTGCTCACTAAGGAGAATTTGGGAACTTTCATATTAACAGGAAAATCCCTTGATCATTTAACTATTGGTGGTTTCAACTTTTTTACTCAAAAAGTTTCATTTAGGAACACATGGCTTAGCATACATCTAAGAGAGAGATGACTTCTAGCTTGTCACTCAAAAAAATAAAGAGAGAGAAACATCATAAATTACTCCAAGAACAATATTTCTGTGATTTATTTTTAAAAGTAAAGTCTTATATTAGTATGATTTGGGTTTCTCATAAAGGGGAAAAAAAAACACAAAAGAAGAAAATCCTATGACACAAAGTCCCTTAAAGGTTAGGATAAAAATCCAACTCCATTGTCTGAGCAAAGCACAGTAACACTGCTGGCCATCCTGGACTTTCAAGCATATGGCAAAAAATGGGCATGACCCAGGCCAGCAGCATCTGGCCCTAGGACTGCCACCACCCTACAAGAACAGCAGCCACCACTTACTATTTGGCTGAAACCTTCCAAATGCAGTTTCGCTGGATCCTTACAGCAACTAATAAAATAAGGGCTGTCATTACCCCATTGTACAGATGAGAAGACAGCCCAGAGTTCAAATAAACTGTACACCACAGGAAACCTGACGAAACTCACGCCTTGCAGCTGCAGTCTGCAGAACCCAAAGTCACCTCTGCCCCCGCTCCAGATGCTGTAGACCCTTTCCTGTAGGTCAATGACTAGGAGGGAATCCACATGCACATATTTAGAATACTGCATCAGAAAACGTTTTGTTATGAAATAAGATCCAGGCCCACCTAAACAGAAAACATACTTCATCTCAACGAAAGGAAATGTGTTTTCATGATCACAGACTCAGTGAGCAATTTACTTCCCTTCATTTTTCAAATGCTATTGATACAATAGAAAATATTAAAGAAAAAGAATAAGCCAATGCAAGACAAAGGGTAAGGTTGCATTGAATGGAAATGAACCATGAAGAAAACAGTAGAACGGTTTCAACTAAGACAGGCACAACCGAGGTTGGCTACCGAGACGTTCTTCCTGATGAGAAAAAGCACGACAGAACGCAAATATCTGAGCTAAAACAAATAACAACAAAACCCATGTCAGGCACATGCACCCAGGCCTAAAACACAACAGTGTATTCCTCCGTGGCTACAGCCAAACTGTGCAGCCAGTGGGGGACCCAAAGCTGCCCCTCCCTCTCCCTCTCGGACTGTGAGCACACCCAGCCCCGAAGAGCCATTGGTGAGCCCCGTCAGGGCTGCAAAGGGCCACTGCTGAAAGACCGTGGCCAGCTACTCCTGTATTTATAATTACAAGGACCCCAGAAGATCAAGACACTAGGAGGCTCAAAGAATAAGTGTGGAAGGAAACAGTCAGAACGAACAGATGAGTGCAACCCTGCACTTGCACTGCTTATACCTGTGGGAAACTCAATTCTCAAAATTCTGCACCTAACACTAAAATAATAATAATATTAATAATTTCCTATTTTTTAGTAGAGATTTGCCACCACAAGAAAATTCTAGACTACAGCCTGGACTTAAGAACCACTCATAATCATAAGGACTGATGTATGAAATCAAAGGACCAAGGAAGGCTCCCAGCAAAGCAGTCACTTGAGGCGCTGTTCCCCCAGGGACCACAGCACTTATAGGTCTAGACAATCAATTGAACTTGAGTTTGCATTAGAAAGACAGACTTCAGGAAAATCAGGCTTCCAAAACTCCTAAATTTATATTTATTAAATAACCATGC
The DNA here is from genome assembly GCA_902168405.1 of Peromyscus aztecus. Taxonomy (NCBI): domain Eukaryota; kingdom Metazoa; phylum Chordata; class Mammalia; order Rodentia; family Cricetidae; genus Peromyscus; species Peromyscus aztecus. The sequence continues at coordinate 9,236 of CABHPQ010145733.1, forward strand.
ATTCCAAGTGTTGGACCAAAATACTCGCTGGACTAAGTTAAGAACTCTGAACTTAGATATTTCAAAGGGAAAAACTATAAAACACATTCACAATCACTGTTACAACAATAGTGCGGGGCCATCAAAGCCCGACAACAATGCCATGCTATGTGTGTCAGAGTGAAGGAAAGAAAGTTTTCGGAGTGCTCTGGTGACCTTCTGTCCTTCCTTCCTTCCCCCTCCCCTCTGGGTGGGGGAGAGGGGTGTACTCAGGTGAGTTCAGGGACCCATGCATACTTATATGCATATTCACATCATACGTGTTGCCATTGAACTACATTTCCCGTTCTCTCTGTGGTGTTTTTTAAGGTGAAGTTTCATTAGGACTCCTCATAATTATTAAATTCGGTTTTGTTGGTGGTGGTGGTGGTGGTGGTTTTTGTTGTTGTTTTTCGAGACAGGGTTTCTCTGTGTAGCTTTGCACCTTTCCTGGAACTCACTCTGTAGACCAGGCTGGCCTCGAACTCACAGAGCTCCGCCTGGCTCTGCCTCCCAAGTGCTGGGATTAAAGGCGTGCCCCACCGCCTCCCGCAAATTAATAAACTCTTTATGAACATGTGCTTTCCATTCCAGGAAACGAGAGACATAACCACCAAAGCCTAGGCACTGCGAGCATTCAGAGTCAAATAAGTCAATCACTAAAATCAATTGATCAAATGGCAGGAGGGGCCTGGGACACTTAAATGGGATATTTGATAAAAGTGTGACGTTTGTATTTAACAATAAACAACACAGCTGTGGTAGAGCTTAGGTTTGGAATTGCCATCTCAAGGCTGTGCTGATAAAATGATGTACTAACTCGACTGACACTAAAATACTAGGAGGAGAGTGGGAGCAACGTGGAAGAAAGACACGGGGCTGCATGTACATGTGTAAGCATGCTAACTTCTCCACAGAGCTGAAATTCACACAATAAAAAATGCTTACGTATGCAAATCACAGGTAACTCACTCTTACCTTTGCTAGAATCTTTTACTACAATGTCAGAGATTTCAAACAGTTTGAGAGGAAGTGGCATCTTCCGGTTTGCTGCAATGGTCTTTAGAAGGCCAGGAAGAAGGGTAGTACGCGCCACCTACAGGAAAGATGGGAATTTGCACTGACTTGAGAACAACCAACAAACTCACTGTTGAAGGAGACAAAGCAGGCCAACTCCCTGGCTTCACAGGAAAACACTTTTGGACAGGGCAAAGCCTAAATGTCTGAGTCACTTCAAAATTTCAAATCCAACTCATTGAAAGAACTGAAAATATTCTCCATTCCAAATTAACAAAATAAACACCAATAAATCTGATTAAAATCAAAGTGCAAACACAACTCAATGACTATTCCTACCAAAAGATTGGTTTTTCATTATAATTTTAAAAATTAAACTGAGCTTTCGTGGTTGTACATATGAAAAATTTTATATACTATCTCCTTCCCACAACGTAACTGAAGTAGCCCAGGCTGGACGCTCACATTCAGTCTATACATGGCTCTTACATGATTTGAACTAGCTTGCTCAATCATTCTTACTGAGTCTTCTACTTCATAACTGACCTTTACTTACTATTCTCAGCTTTCCTCTCTTTCCCATCCATTTACAGTAAATGTAAAATAAACAAATAAATGTAGTTCTCTGATCCTGGCATGGTTATAAGCCTATAATCCCAGTGCTTTGGAGACTAGATAGTGGGAATTGTGAGTTCAAGGCCAGCTTGGGCAACATAGTTTAAAGTCAGTGTCAGCTGCTTAGCAAGACCTTGTGTCTCCAGCCTACCATAGTCAAGAACACAGAATCCCGGCACTAGAAAGCTAAGCCAAGGAAGAAGACTGTGATGGGTTCATGAGCAGTCTGGGATGTACGGTGAGTGCTGGGCCGGGAAGACCCTCTCTCAACCAGGAAGCAAAGTGGTTTCCTAACTTTTAGCTGTTGGACCTGCTTTTTACCTCTCACACTGGAGCTCCCTCCTTTCTACAGAGGATGTGTTCCAGATGCTCTAGTGATATCAGAGACCAAGCCCATACCTTGGTACTAATAATGACACTTAGTGTCTCTACTGGGCATGGTAAGAGATGACTTAGGAAGATTAATGGCAGCGTAGTAAAGGTTAGTTAACACAATCTCTTGTTTCAAGATATCTTACATTATTATAGATCTTAGCAAACTCATTATACTGTTTCTTGGGTTTTTTACTTCGTAAATTAGAAATTGTAACCTTTTAAAGGAGTATTAACTGTCTGGCCTATTGGCCATTGGGTACCAGGGATCAAACTCAGGTTGTCAGGCTTGCTGGTACGCTTCCACTGTGCCATCTTGCCAGCTCAAATACTAAACTTAAAGATAATTTTTCTCTAACCAGATGTGCTGATGTGTATCTGTAATCTCAGCACCTGGAGGTAGAGGCATGAGGATTAGGAGGTTTCAAGGTCATCTTCAGTTCTTACAGCTCGGCCTGCCTGAGCTATATGAGTGACTTAAGAGTTTCTATCGCTATGATAAACACCATGAACAAAAGCAACCTGCAGAGGAAAGGGTTTCTTTCTTTTCACACTTCCAGTTAACAGCCCATTGCTGAGGTAAGTCAGGGCAAGAACTCAAGCAGGGCAGGAACCTGGAGGTGAGAACTGAAGCAGAGGCCCTGGAGAGGTGCTGCTTACCGGCTTGTTCCTCAGGGCTTGCTCAACCTGCTTTCTTATAGCACCTAAAACCACCAGCCCAGGGTAGCACCATCCACAGTGAATTAACTGGGCTCTCCCCCATCAATCATCAATCAATAAAAAGCATCACACGCTTTTTCACAGGCCAATCTGGTAGGCCTTTTCTCCACTGAAGATCCACCTTTTAAAATGACCCGAAATTGTGTCAAGTTGACATAAAACTAGCCAGCACAATGAGACTGTCCAAAAGCAAACAAAAAAACCTTCAACTTTGTCATCCTCTTTGGTATGGTGGAAAATATCCCCATTTATTAATAATTTTTTTCTGTCTAAAACCATCAGCGACATAAAAATTTAAAACCCGGCCGGGTGGTGGTGGTGGTGGTGGTGGTGGTGGTGGTGGTGGTGGTGCACGCCTCTAATCCCAGCACTCAGGAGGCAGAGCCAGGTGTATCTCTGTGAGTTTGAGGCCAGACTGGTCTACAGAGTAAGATCCAGGACAGGCACCAAAACTACACAGAGAAATCCTGTCTCGAAAAACCAAAAAAACAAAAAAAAACCTGAATCTGGTCAAACTTCTAGATCTAACTACTAGTTTATGAAAAATATAGATGATTATCAGAATATATTCAATAAAATCCTAAATGTGGAAAGCCTACAGAACAAAGGATCCATATTTTTTAACAAAGTTGAAAGAAAAGGATGTGTGTGTGAAAGACTAAGGGATATGGAGTAAATAATGGACTAATAACCTATAAATTAATCAATCAACTTTAATGTATAACCTCAAGTGAATCCCAACTAAAAAGAAAAACACCAACTACAGCCAGGAAGACTTGCAGTGATAGCCATTTGAAGGCTTACTTAGTATTACTGCTAACCCGGGACAAGTGAGGATACTCGATAATCTTGTTTACAATAATTGCGATAAAAATCCACACAGTTTCCCTAAATAATGTTTCTCTTCTCCTGCCCATTCTATAGCACATCCACTGTCGGAGAAGAACCCACAGTTAAGAATCACACAGGAAAAGAACAGGCTTATACCCAAACTGCAAGCCACTTTACACTTAATTTCACCATGAGCAAGTACAAACTGCTCAGTGCATAGTAATGGCAGAATGGGAGGTGAAGCAGGGTGACGCAAAAGCTGCCAAGTTTAAGGATGTCATCTCCAACGTACTTATCCAGAAATACTGACTCCTGAGTGCGCTAAGTCACAGCTATTTATGGCAGCAGCTAATGCATCTCTGATCTACTGTTCCTCCATTTATATAAAGCAGAGCAGACAGGACACAAACTCTGAAGAATGTAACAGTTACAGAAATCTTGAGAAATACAAAATTTGTGTCACACTTAATAAATGAAACTGAGGGGAGGAAATACATTTAGCATAAACAAATAAAAATGCACCTAGATTCAATGAAAATGTACTGAGTAAATATTTGTATAGCTCATTTGCCACAGCAGGTAGTTCTATAGATGAAATTCAGAATTTTTACATGTAAACATTTCCAGAGCCTGTAGGATTTCCCAAAACACTAATCCAGGATCTAACTTTTATGAAAGCGAGACCCAAAGCCAAGGAAACTATCACAGATCACAGCTGAGGCATGCTCTACACCAGTGCTAAGTTTCCTAAACGCAGCTCCTTGGCTTTCAAGATTTTGCACACACACAGGACTGCATATGCAAGAGAGCAAGAGCTCACACACATGCACACATGTTGTTCAGTCGTTCACTAGGAAAGCTGTTATAACTTGAAATGCACTTCTATAGCGAACATCCTAACCCGTGCTAGGAGTCAGTAACACTGACTCCTATTCCCGTATCATCCTCATTCACTTCTTCCTAAACCCTGTCAGAACTGCTGATAAGCTTAGATGACAATGAAAGACACAAAGCACAGTCAAATGCCGTGGGGTATTTGTGCACTGTGAAAATGTAATGCTTAACTGGTGTAATAAAAAGCTGAATGGCCCACAGCTAGGCAGGAGAGCTAGGTGAGACTTCCAGGCAGACAGGAACACTGGGAAGAAGAAAAGCAGAGTCACCAGCCAGATGCAGAGGAAGCAGGATGGACAATACAGAGTAAAGGTAACTGAGCCACATAAAAAACATACATCAAAAGATATGGGCTAATTTAAGTTATAAGAACTAGTTAGGAACATGCCTAAGCTAAGACCAAGCTTTAATAATTAATAGTAAGTCTCCATATTGTTATTTGTGAGCTGACAGCACCAAAAAAAAAAAAATCCACCTACAGTCAAAAACTGGCGTAATGGCTTAGGAGGGTTGAAGGAATACATTTTACTCCATTTACTACAAATGAATGGGAAAGAGAGGAAGCTGAGAATAGTAAGTAAACATCAATTATGAAGTGGAAAATGCAGGTAAGAGTGGCTGAACCAACTAGTTAAAAGCATTTAAGAACTAAGAACAGGCTGAATGTGAGCAGTTGGGAGTTCGGCCTGGGCAGCCTGGGTGAGTTCCAGGACAGCCTGGGGTATAGTGTAAGACACCATCTCAAAGACAATAATAATAATAATAATAATAATAATAATAATAATAATAATAAATATTATATATTTTTTTAAACAAGCCAACTTCTACCAAGCACAAGGCTCTAGGCTCAATATTAATAAACACACACACACACACACACACCCACACACACACACACACACACACACGGGGGGGGGGGGGGTGCAGAGGGGCAGGGGGTAGAGGGCAGAGGGGCAGAGGGGCAGAAGGGCAGGGTAGGGCTGACCAACTGCAAATTATCTAAAGAAAGTTCATTAAAATGTTCTACGGATTCACCCCAACGTACAATAACTGAAGAGAGCTTTCCTATGTCATTTACCACAAACTCGACTTTTACCCCAATTCTTATCTACTTAAAATTCTTACCTGGAACTCAGCAGTTTTGGGGTTACTTATGTGAACTGCCTTTGTTTCAGAGATATCCAAGCCAAGTTTATCAGCAATATCTTCTTGGGAGCACTTAAGAACATGTAAAATAGATTAGTACAGGGCAATGGCTAACTCAAAATTTAAAAGTATTTAATGCTATCATTTCAATATACAGTGGTTTCTTAGCAATGCACATTCTCTATATAAATCAGTAAGTTAATAATTAGCTAAGAGTCTTATCTATTAAGTTTGACAGTAATTTATCACTTGTAATTCACCAAGCTTAGGCCCACAGAAGCTACAGTTAACCACGAACGGCTCTCTGATGATCTATAGCCACAACATGGAGCTGGTTAACATCCCCTTGGAGATGAGGGTTAACCCACACCCAGTCCTTTCTGTACTGGGCCCGCATTGACCTTTCCAGTCTAAGTTCCTGATTCCTATCTGTTTTCTGAACATTACATTTTTGCCCGCCTTTATGTAGACTACTGTCCCAGCGCCACATTCAGGCCAACCCAAGGCTCTATCTACATAAGTGACTTCTCTTGCTCCTCTTGTGTAAAAATATCTCTAGCAGTACCATTAAGAGTCCCTGTGGTGATTTGAAAGAAAATGGCTCCCAAAGGAGTGGGACTATTAGGAGGTGTGGCCTTGTTGGAAGAACTGTGTCACTGTGGGGGTGGGCTTTGAGGTCTCTTGCTCAAGCTTCCCTCAGTGTGACAGCCAGTCGACTTCCTGTTACCTCTAAGTCAAGATGTAGCACTCTCAGCTCCAACACGATGTCTGCCTGAATGCCGCCATGCTCCTCACCATGACGATAATGGACTGAACCTCTAAAACTATAAATGAGCCCCCTCAATTCAATGTTTTCATTTCTAAGAGTTGCTGTGGTCATGGTGTCTCTTCACAGCAATAGGACCCTAACTAAGACAGTTCCCTTCCTTGGTTTCCTCAGGCTTTCTGACTCCCAGTGTGATCCCAGAGAAGTCTGCACTGATTTGGGGCAGGCTGTGGAACTGGGAGAATTCATGTGACTGAACTCTGCTCACTGCTCTTTGAGATGTTTACCATTTAACTTTCCCTACACATGGCCCATGTAGCGCCTAAGACAAATAAACTGCTTCATTCTTATGCACCGGCAGAAACCAGAGCAGTAGGCAGATGTTAGAACAAAACTCATTCTTAGATCCAACAAATCTAGTGAGGATCAAGATTTAGAGATAATGTATCTCCAAGGCCTGACAGAAAGTACTAGAAATATATATAAAATGATCAAGTGATGACAACAAATCACCACAAAAAAATAAACAATTACCCTATTTTTAAAAAATAATTAAAAACTTAACATGAAAAGCTAGTGCCGTCAAGTTACTCGAGGCTTCTCCAAACTTTAGGCAATATTGCTCATGGAACTGTTCTAAAAGGCATCTTCAAGTAGAGGCCTTCAAAGCACTAAAGAGCTGTTGTTTGCCAGGCACTGGACCAGTAGGAAGCCTGGAGCTGAGAGAAGGTAAACAGACAGCTCACCTGAGAAGAATTCTGACTTCACTGCATCATAATGCCTGCCCTAGCAACTCCTGCCTGAGCTCACTCAAGGCCCGGGCTGGCACTGAAATTAGCATCCTGAGAGCTGGTATTACATCTGTGCTAGTGTGTACCGCCATACCCAGTTCTGCCATACTTTGTTGAAAAAGTCTTCAAACTGTAACAGAACAGAGTCCACACTACTATGCTCCAGAGGGAAAGTCTGTACCATACTGAAAAAAAACGCCACTATGTCCAGTGCAGAGGGGAGTTTTTGTAACAAGATTTAAATACATTGTAATCAGTCATTTTACAAATGCATTTACATGATGCTACCAGCTCTGAAACAGAACTAGCTCTGGCTGTGTGAAAGAAAAAAAGGCTCCCCAGACACAGGTCAACATCCCAGTGCATCTGAGTGACCTTGTGCTTCATAATGTAATGGAAACAATCAAGACAATCGAAAGCATTTTCAGTAAGCTTCCCTGAAGTGACAGTAGCTAAGGCTCAGGAAGGAAGATGTTCTTCAATATTAGCATTTATGTGTTTACTATAAGGTTAGGGAATAGAACAAGCACAAAAGCCATAATCATAGTCGGGCAGTGGTGTCACACGCCTTTAATCCCAGCACTCGAGAGGCAGAAGGTAAGTGGATCTCTGAGTTGGTGGCCAGCCTAGTCTACAGAGTGAGTTCCAAGACAGCCAGGGCAACACAGAGAAATCCTGTCTCGAAAAACAAAACGAAAACAAACAAACAAAACCCACAATCATTATAAGTGTTACTCTTAAAGTAGACATTTAATTCTAAAACTGAGTCAATTTATAAAAGAAAATATTACAATTAGTATGCAGTATTAGTAGAAAAATCCTAATGCTGAAAAGTGAACTGCTTGTTAAGAAGTCAAGGACCAGCTTTGGAAGACTATCATCACTCTTGTGCAAACTGGAGTTAACAATACAGACCAGCAATGTTGAGCTGTTTAGAAAATGCAGAACTTTATAGACTTTTAAATTTGATTATTTGTTCATTTTATGCACATAGGTGTTTTGTCTTACATGTATGTCTGTACACTACATGAGTGCATGGTGCCCACAGAAGCCAGAAGAAGGTATTGGATGCCCTAGGACTGGAGTTACAGACAGTTGTGAGCTACCATGGGGTGCTAGAGATTAAACCTGGGTCCCCTGCAAGAGTAGCCAGTGCTCTAAACCTTCAGCCCTATAAAGACTTTAAACAGGAAACTTTATGTGAAATCTATCCTCTCCAGCCCTTCACTCCTTTCCTCCCAGACAATGAACATAAATGTGTGACAGGACAGCTGAGCAGACTGCTCAGTATGACACTCTGGTGCTATAATTCAGTCACAAGCTTTGGCTCATAACAGGCCTGGGCTGGAATCTTGGACGCATACCTGTGGTTGCATGGGGGATGGAGGGACTGACAGAGAAGTTATTCTAACTGCTATGGAGGATAGGAACACTTCCTGAGAAGAACTGGTACCATGTACATCAGTGGTGGGTAAACCCTCCCTGCAGAGCAAGAGGCAGCTTATGTGCTCCTACAAGATACATGGACTCATTTACAAAATCAAAAAGCACTACAGAAGGCAGTGAGAACTACAAGCCAAAGTGTTAACTGCAGTTAGTTTGGGGAAGAAAAACAGAATCACAAGTGGAGACAGCAACTTTGTATTTTATAAAGTTGAAATCCTTCAAAATGATAATGTATTGTTTCCTCTGTCACTGTGTATCTTAGAAAAGCACACACATTTCTCAATGCTAAGTTTTATATGTCACCTTGTGTAAAATGGTGACTGCTCACAAATGGGAATGAATGTCTACACATGAGAGGCATGGCACTCTAAGGCTAGTGCACACAAGCTGAGGCGGGGTCAAGCACTAGGCCCCCAGGCCTGACTCTGAGGACTCTGCCCTGTGCAGTGTGGCAGCTATCCCCTTTCCAGTTCCGCTTCCCACAGGTGTGGTGCCTGCTAACAACAGATGCTGCCTCGGACCAATCACCTAATGTTCTGAAGATTTAGACCCTCAGGGCTAGGGCTGGGCATCAGGAAGCGAGGCAGCTGCCTCATCCCAGGTTGTTAAATCGAGCTCGTTGGGCTAGCCAAGAGGAGTCTGGGCATCGCAGACATTCTTAGCCAGGGGAAACCATACAAACTACAGGCACATTTACTTCTTTCAATGGTCAGCCTGAGGAGAGAGAGAGAGGCCAAGTTCCTTCTGATTCTGTAATAGCATTCATTTCCTGATTTAGGCCTTTTATGTCAGCTTTTCAACTCAAAGCAAATGTTTGTGAACATGTTCAAAGACAAAGAAATAAGTCTAATGTGGAACAGTTCCCAAGACCTTAACCAGGGCGGCATCTAGTGGGTACAGCCACAACCAAATTAAGACCGAATATTATAACCTAACAAATCTTTTTTATGAAATTCATTGTGCACCTTCAACACTTACATCAAATATAAAGCACATGGTCATCTGCCATTCGGATTTTTTTTTTTTCCCCTAGGCCTTCAGAGTCTTCTATGACTAGTCAAAGAAAAACTCCCCACTTTTCTTTACTAAAAATTGTACGCTCTCAAGGAACAAAGTTTCTCTTCTAGAATCTAGAAGTCTCAGCAGTCTAGACTTTATAGACTTACATAAGGAATCACAGACTAGACAATTCAGGGATTCCAGGAAAACAGTCAGCCAGACCGAAGTGAGCTGAAAACGTACCAGAGCAAAGGTAAGCGCCTCAGTGAAGCCGGCAGCAGCCATGTCAAGTCTGAGGAGTTCTGTGAGCTTGTTGATAGGAACCTGAGAGGAAAGCAACACACCACGACATCTCAAACCTGCTTTGTCTTCTTAAACAGCTTCATGCAGAACATACCCCTCAAAGGAACCAACCCTGCCCCTCCCCAGCATACTGCTAACATCCCCATCACAGCTAGCCAACAGCCTCCCACCCCACCTCGCTCACACAGCATCTGCCTTCGGGCCCAAGCTGAGAAAATGAATCTTCCAGTTAAAGAGATTCAACAAGAGCGCCACACTTGAAAGCTGTCCTTCTTCAAAGAACTAGTCATCACAGGTTCTCTAATCATCTGGGCATCTGTTTTGTGTCCTTCCCCATAGCAAACGCCTCTCCTAGCAAAGCACATCCAAATGCTGCTTAATTCCCCGGTTCTGTTTGTCTCGAAGCCTTCCTGGCATTCAACAGTCAGTTGCTAACAAGAGGAGTGTTTATTTAAAGGTGCAATCTTACTTGATTAGCTATGGTGTACGCTTTCGGCAGAGTCATCTGAATGTTGTTATAGCCATAAGCAATAGCTGCGTCCTCCACAATGTCACATGCATGGATAACGTCGGCTCTGGTGGGAGGAATTTCAACCTCAATCTGATTGCCATCACCTATGACTTCTGACTTCAGACACATCCTGGTCAGGAGCTTGGCAAGGTTTGCAGGAGATTCCCTAAAAAAAACGCACAAACCATAAGCTTCACTGGAGTAGGTGAAACACACTTACATTCTGTTCCAAGATAGTTTCGACCTGAAATAGTAACCTCTCTTTCTGAGTTCTGTTAGGTATCAAATATCCTAGCTTATTATCAAGCATTCTTTCAAGAAAAATGACTCACTGTATACTTTATGCTTGAATTCTCTTCTCTCCCACCAGAAATAAGTTTCAAAGCATACCTGATTCCAACTTTCTTATTAATGAAATCAGCTCTCACCATCTCCTTTCTGTAAGCCAGCTCCTGAGAGAGAAAGTTTGAACACTTAATCACTCCTCATCAGATGCAGTTTTCTAGTCTTTCTTAGTCAGTCAGTTGCAGCTTTGTTACCCAGCCAAGAGACTACTCTTAAGAGCCACACACTGAAATAAACCTGAGGGGGTTTTTGTTTTGGTTTTTCAAGACAGGGTTTCTCTGTATAACAGCCCTGGCTGGCCTTGAACTCTGCCTGCCTCTGCCTCTGTGCTGGGATTAAAGGCATGTGCCACCACTGCCCAGAATAAACCTGAGGTTTTTAAATATTATTATAGAACCAATTTGTTAAACCTGATTCATGTATGAATATTTTCAATCCTAAATTTTTTTTTTTTTTTTTTACTGTTTGGAAAGAATATAAATCCCGAACATTTTTCTTTTACAAGGTCATCCCACCCCTACAGTATAACACTATCATACTGTTCATACTGTATCATTTCTAAGATGTTTACAGATGTTTGGTCTTTTTTTTTTTTCCGTTTTTTTTTTGAGACAGGGTTTCTCTGTGTAGCTTTGGAGCCTGTCCTGGATCTCACTTTGTAGACCAGGCTCGACTCGAACTCACAAAGATTCTCCTGGCTCTGCCTGCCGAGTGCTGGGATTAAAGGCGTGCGCCACCACCGCCCAGTCAAATGTTTGGTCTTACGCAATTAAAGTATATGACCAAGGGACAACAATTCAACTGTCATAATGTAACGTTCATTGTACTGTGAGACTTAGGGAGCACATATCTCAGGTGAGCCAAATGGCTCTGTGAGTAAAGGAGCTTGCTGCTATATCAGATGACCTGAATCCCACATGATAGGAGAGATGTCTCCTGCAAGCTGTCCTGTGACTTCCACTTGGGTGCTGTAGTTCATACACCCTAAATAAACACCATCTATCTATCATCTATGTATCTATCTATGTATCTATCTATCTCCTGGAACTGAGGGTCTACTCTACCACTGAGCTAAATCCCCAAGTCCCATAATTAATTTTTTGAAAAGAATAAATTTCTGTTATCATTTTCCAAGTAGAAAAACACTATGATGTTCCCAGACCTGCCTATCAATCTGCTCCAGGAGACAGTAAAGTGGATGGGAACATGTCATAAACTGCCATTCACTCTCCTTCAAATGGCACCCAACCTTACTATCTTAAGTGGAAACACACATGCATAAACCCGAGGCTCTCCACCACCTTTGCAAACAGCTTATGAACACTTACCCAAATTATTCTCGATATGCACACTGTTAGCGAGTGCACACAGTGCATGCATGAGATAATGAAGAGAAGAGGCAGCCTAGCTTCAAAGCTCACACTGTTAATTACTGAGTTCCAAAACCTTACTCCTTTCCAGGTAGCAGTAAGGCTAGTGAAAAACAACAACCTTCACGGTATCACAGACAGAAGGAGTACTGCCCCTTGGGACATCTTACTCTGTGAACAACCCCAGCACTGCTCTAGGAGAAGTTTAAGAGAAAACCTTCACAAATGCCCAGCACTCCTTTTCAGAAACTCACAATTGTAAATTTACAAAAGTGCTCTATAACACATAAGTGCTTTCATGAGGCTATCTACATAAGGAAAAAGCAAACAAAACTTTATATTTCTCCTCTTCTTTACAAAAATATATATTGTTTTATTAAAAACTGTTAATTCCTCATATTTAAAGAAAGAAAGAAGAGAGAGAGAGAGAGAGAGAGAAAGAGAGAGAGAGAGAGAGAAAGAAAAAGAGAAAGAAAGAAAGAAAGAAAGAAAGAAAGAAAGAAAGAAAGAAAGGAAGGAAGAAAGAAAGAAAAAGGAAACGTTGATGGAGAGATGCTCTTCACGGGGCCCAAGTTCAATCCCCGGCATCTACACAATGGTTCACAACCAACTGTAACTCCAGTTCCAAGAGAAGAGATCTGATGTCCTCTTCTGGCCTCTATAAGCACTGAATGCACATGGTGCAGATACACATGCAGGCAGAGCTCCCATACACATAGAATACTTTTTGTTTTTTGAACAATGTTCTTCAAATCAGACATTTAAAATATCATTATGAAGTTGTGCACACCGGGGTCACAGCACCGAAGGGGTGAAGTGGGAGGATCATGAGTTTGATGCCAGCATGGGCTACGGTTCTGGTCTCATAAAAAAAAAAAAAAGCAACCAGAAACTCTTCCTTTGTCCACAGGCATGGACTTGGAATGAAGCACTGAAGATTTTCCCACCGCACAGAAGGCACCTATTTCTTCATTTCACAAACCCCTCAAATCCAGCCCTAGGGCTGGACATCCTGCTGGGAAGGCCCTGGACTTGCTCTCTTATAATGGGTATCCCTGAAATGTCACCTTTAAAAAAACCTAAGCCCTTTTCTGTCCCTCATCTTAGCAATGCTGCTGTGTTGCTGCTGTTTCCTGGGCTCTGTCTGCCCTGGCACCCATGAGGCCATGTCCCAGTGAAAGCCTGGACGTCCTTTTTTTTTTTTTCCTTTTTCTTTCTTTCTTGTTTTGTTTGTTTGTTAATAAAAGTTAACCAACAATCACCATTAAAATGCAAATAAAGTGAACATATAGTTTAGTAGTATAGTCCTTGCCTCACATTTGTGGTACCCTAGGTTCCATGCCCAACATTATAAAAAGCCCAAATAGAAACTACAGAATCTCGTCAGGCGGCGGTGGCACACACCTTTAATCCCAGCACTCGGGAGGCAGAGCCAGGCGGATCACTTGTGAGTTCAAGGCCAGCCTGGTCTACAGAGCGAGATCCAGGACAGGCACCAAAACTACACAGAGAAACCCTGTCTTGAAAAAACAACAACAACAACAAAACAAACAAACAAAAAAACTAGAGAATCTCTAAATCAACAAAAGCTGATACTGTGATTTTACCCACTTTCTCCATGATAATCTAGAATCAAATAGGATGTTGGGGCAGTGAGATGGCTCAGTGGACAGAGGTGCTTGCTACATCAGCCTGGCAAACCCATGTAAAGGTGGATAAAGAGAAAAACTCCAAGACATTTGTCCTCCGGCCTCCACAGACATCATGCACATGCACTCATGAGTACACACACACACTAATAATACCAAAAATTTCTAAAAGAATACCATACTAAACACTAATGTTTTTAGGAAGGGTAATGTTTTTATCTTAACAGACATTATCATACTTGTAAAACTATTTTACTGGCTGGGAGAAGTAGAGAAAGGAACTTCCCACCAAGTCTAATGATTTAAGTTCCATTCCTGGTACCCACATGGTGGAAAGAGAATTAACTTCTATGAATTGTGGGGCACACACACTCACATACAAATAAATGTAATTCAGGGGCTGGAGAGATGGCTCAGGGTTAAGAGCACTGGTGCTCTTCAACAGGATCCAAGTTCTGTTCCCAGCACCCACAAGGCAGCTCACAACCATCTGTAACTCAGTTCCAGGGATCTGACACCCTCTTCCATAACACTCATTAAAATTTTTAATTAAAAAAAAGCAATTTTATGTTCTGATTCACTTCATAAATGACAGAACAGTTTAAAAAAAAAAAAGAAAAGAAAGAAAAAAGAAAACTCTCAAAGGAACACAAGCTGATCAGAGAATTGTCTCACTGAACCAGAATTACAACTAAACAATTGTGATAATGTTCTATTCAAAATGACCACCTTACAATGGATATGGTGTCATACTCCAGTTCTTGGGGAGGGAGACAGGAGGATCATGAATTCAAGAATAGCTTCAGCTACATAATGAATTCAAGGTCAGCCTCAGCTACAAGGCAAGACCCTGTCTAAAAAACAACAAAAATAAAGAAATAATAGTATCTTAGATGTTTTCTACCAAGACCCCATGTTTAACAATAACTGCTTACTTCTAATCCAGTTTGAATACATTCAGAGTCACTACAGTGTTGGTCTTCAGCAATTTATAGATTCCAATGTGAACATACTAACCGAGTAATCATAAAAGGGATGAGACTAGAAATCACCCAGCTACCTAGTTAAGAGGAGAGATCACAGTATTATGTTACTATATAATACACTGTGAAGACAGCTACAGTCAGGCGCCTGCACCTAAATCCTTGCCACACTTACTAACAGACAATCTATTAAATATTCCAGGCCTCACCATCTCTCTACAGAAAGGCAGCACACTCCCCCACACTGATAACTGAATCCCTGAGACACGGTGCAGTGTGTGTTGCAAGGCTGAGTAGGTGTACAGATGGATTAGTCAACACAGAGAAACAAACACTCAACAAGCACTATGGGTAATATAGCCAGGACTACCATTATCATCATCTTTTAAGAACTTACTGGAAAGGTACTTGATTTTCCATTAGGAGAAACTACTTCAACTGCTTCAACTCTAAAAATAAAAGAAAATAGGTCAGAAATAAAATGCTTCATAAATGAGCTATAAATTCTTCAAATGCATATAAATCTTTATATGATTTATAACTTGTTTTATAACTCCAGCCTCACTCAACATGTTTGATCACTCACATCCTAACACCGTCATTTTGACCAATCTTCCTACACACTATATTATTCTACCACTCCAGGCCTCCAAGCTCCCTTCCCCCATCCCTTTAGGCAGTGGCCACCTGGAAAGCTTACTTCCCAGCGTGGAAGACATGCATCCTACACGGACTTTAACAATACTGATGTATACCCCAAACTTTACCAGGATATTATGTTGCAAGACAGAAGCTAACACATAAATCCCTGAAATACAAATGATAAAAAAAGAAAACTTCCTAACTTCAGTCATTTTTATTCTTACACATTTACTATGAATTATAACTGAGAGTCTAGAATAAGCTGATGCTAGTACATAGTAAGGACATGCAGCTCTGTCATATGCTACTATACCTCTATTTAGCTATTCCTCCCTCCATCCTTCCATCCTCAAGCCCACTGGTCATTAAATACCACTTAAATTTCATTGCTTCCATGAGGTCTTGCCAGACTGGCCTTATACACACCAGAACGCATACTGTTTAGAGCTCTGTCATCTCCCCAGATGTGTTCTAGCTACAGGAACCACATCTAAATCTACGCACTGACAGACCTTAGCTGTATTCCTGGAAGCTTATATCTAAGCTGGACATATAAGAGTAAAGCCTATGTTCCAATCAGGGTTTTATGTATGAATGTTTTGCCTGCGTGTATGTATATATGTATACTATATCTTGCTATAAATAGTACAGGAGGCATTATGGCCTTGGTTTCAGAGGACTGGTCAATGATGGTGCTAAGTCAACTTACGTAAACTGATTTTCACAGTATTCACTGAACATGGTAACAATAACGTCAAGCACGATTTTTGCCTGCAAAAGGAAAAATATAAATATTATGGTAATTTTTAAGTATATTCTCACTCAATTCAGATGTAATGAATATTTATTACAATTGAGTCTTCAAACACCTAAAAATGAACCCTTACATACACATTCTAAGAAAGGAAGTAGAATAAAAACTTAGGAACAGGCTTGTTCTTATCTTCAGGTGTTCTCTATTTATGCAGCTCTCTGAGAGTTACAATCCATGACTGAGACAAATCGTTTAGTTCCCCCACCCCAACCCTGGATTATGAGGTTTCAAGAGAGACAAATGGCTAGTTACTGAAGTAAATGTTATCAATTTCGTAAGTCTGTGAAGCCAGACTGCTGGAATCCTGGCTCAACCACTTACTAACAATGTGACTTCAGATGATCTACTTTATTCTCTCTTCATCTCAATTCTCTCACTGGTTAAGTAGAGATAATAACAATTCCTACCTTTGTTAACTATAAGAATGAACACACAAACACAAAGTACATGGGACATCCCTAGGTAGTAAGGGCCCTATAAGTTCTTAGGCTAAAACAAACCTTACTGGGGGGCTGGAGAGATGGTTTAATAGTTAAGAGCACTTGTTGCTCTTACAGAGCACTCAAGCTCAGTCCCCAGCACCCAAGGCAACTCACAAGTGTTTAAGGCAACTCCAGTTCTAGGGAATCTGGCACCATTTTCTAGCCTCTGCAGCCACCAGGCATGTATGCAGTGCACATGTATACATGCAGGCAAAACACTTATACACATAAAATAAACAAATCTTTAAAAAACAACAACAACAAAGGCAAATAGCACAGTTAAGAGATACAAATCAAGTGCCTCAAACAGTCTCCAACGCCGCAGATCTAGGGAGAGTCTCTTCAGGGTCCTGTTTCCACATGCCAACCTCCTATTGCTATAGGAGCTCTCTTCATTTGCTTACCTGCATACTCTCTCAGCTTTACTTACCATGTATAAAGAACAAAGCTTTCCTAGCAATCAAATCCAACATTTGTAGTAATTGAAAGTGAGCCGACAACTAGTAAGCTACACAGTCTAGATACAGTCAGGAATGTCAGCTATGAAGTCACTAGGGATGAAAGTACTTTTTACCCAATTCTTCTGGCTGGTTGGTTAGTTGGTTGGTTTTTTTGACACAATGTCTCAAGTAGCCCAGGCTAGCTTTGAACTTATGTAGCCAAAGAGGACCCTCAGTTCCCTATCTTCCTGCCCCTCTCAAGGGCTGGGATTCTGGGCATACCACTTTCCCATACCCAGCACAATCAGATATTTTTTTGAAGAAAAACTTTCCACATACACAAGAGCACAGACTATTCACTTAAATTAAGCTGATGAAGTAATACAACTGCAGACTCTCCAGTCACATGTCTATATTGCTATGTAGCACTGGAAAGACATTAGTTGCTCAGTAAGCATTTGTAAATTAATGCAAGTACCATAAACAAGCTGTAGATTATCCACATCATTTTATTTTTCTAAGTTTCAACAATATGTTCCCACCTCTTATAATATTTTAAACTTTAAAATCAGTCTTGGCCTAGAAGTAAAATGTATCTTATCTAACAGTATATAAGTTAACTAAAGATTTTATTTACCTTAGTGAGGTCAGTTCCTGTGCATTCAATAAATATATTCTTAGTATTTACTGTTATTTTTGAATGATTCCCTGTAAACAATAACAAAAATTTCAGAGACATGAAATAACACAAACCTTAATTTTAAAAAATCACTTTTAAACTTAGAAAACAATCTAAATACCCTAGAAGTAAGGGGATATACAACTTTTTTCCTTTGATTTTTGTAGATAGGGTATCATTAGCCCAGGTTAACCTAGAATTCACTATATAGCCCAGGCTACAGTGATCCTCCTGCCTCAACTTCCCAAGTACTGAGATTACAGATAAGAGCCACTATGCCTGGCTCTAGGATATGTACATTTTCTTTATACAATTATTTATTTAGTGTGCATGCCATGGCACATGTGTGGAGGGCAGAGGACAGCTTCAAGAGTTGTTCTCTTTCAACCATGGAGCTTCCAGGAATCAAACAGATATCAGCAGGTGGGAAGGAAGTGCCTTTACCTTCCACTGAGCCATGCCACGAGACCTGGGATATGAGACTTTTAAGCTCCCATTGCAAACTGGAAAATACAGATAATCTTTACCATCGCATAACATAATTGCAAACAATCCCAGCACTCAGGAAGGAAAGGCAGGTGGACTTCTGGGAGTTTAAGGCAAGCCTGGTCTAGACACCAGTTTCAGGACATCCAGGGCGATGTGGAGAAACCCTGTGTCAAAATAGAAAACAAACAACTACAAATAAATCACTAAGGTTTAGAAAGATTAAACTACCCGATCATGATCACAAACTATGAAGCAGTAAGGTTAAGATGAGTTTGGATCTAGTTAACTTGGTCCACATCCTTGACCAGGGAAACTGTGGGCATCTGCAATCTCAACAATTCCTTGTCATCCCGAGTCAGATAACTCTCCTTCTGGTCTCCCCAAAGACACACATCTGCGGCTTAGGCATCACTAAATCGAGTAAACACATTTAAACTGCTTCATAAGCTCCCTTCACAAAGGAATTAAGAGTACAACATTTAAATAAGAGTTTTAGTTTATAAAATTACAAATCAGAGCTTGAGTTCAACAAAGAGACTTGCTGTTAATACCGAAACACCTAAACAAAGTAAACCAAAATTTCTCTCTTTCTCTTCTTTTACCCAGTGCACTTGCCACTTAGGCCTGGCAGCCTGAATTCAATCCTGGACCCCACATGATGGGAGGAGAACCGACTCTTAAAAGCTGTCCCCTGACCTCTGCATGCCATGGTATACATGCTCACGCACAAGCCCAGCTACATACACTAGCCAGACACTGAAAATATCTAAAACCCTGAAGAATGGGACAGAACCCATAGATGAGTATCAGAATATCCTTCACATGCATAAATATTTTCACAGTTACAAGTTAAATGTACACCCTATGTCATTCTAAATAATATAGTTTTTTACATAAAAATCAGCAGTTAAACTAAAGGTTTGGAAAAATATATCCAAAGAACTTTTAAAATAAAATCTATGGAGCCGGAGAGATGGCTCAGTGGCTTACAGCACTTGTTGCTCTTGCAAAGGACCTGGGTTCAGTTCCCAGCACCCGCGTGGTGATTCATAACCATCTGTAACTCCTGTTCCAGAGGATCTCTCTTCTGGCCTCCAAAGGGACCAGGTACAAATGTGGCGCAGAGACATACATGCAAGCAAAACATTCACACACATAGAAAATATTTTTTTCATTTTTAAATAATAACATCTTCAAAAGACCTGAGATTCAGATCTAAAGTTAATGACTGCCTCAGTCAGCCTACTGAGAAGTCTACAAAAGCACTAAACGGAAGAAACTGCAAAGATCCATGCTCTTCCTGAACTTACTCACCATTTATAATCGGAGGCATCGAGAGGACCACACCATTGCTGTCGTAGATAACTGGATACAGGGGCTTATTTTCAATGATATGTAAATAATGCTTAAGGTGGTTGTCAGTCTGAAAAGAATTAAGTCAAACAAAATGATTTATGTCTACTTTAGCCAGCTGACATTAATCTGTTATTTTAAAAAAAAAAAAGTCAGAAAAACATCAAAAATGTTCCAAATGACAGGAAGCTATAAACTTATAAACTTTTCCAGTGTAAATGGGCATCTTAATGTTTGCATACAGTCTCTCCTACTGTGAGACGAGGAACTGGTCACTTTCCCAGAGTGAAAATAGATTGGCATTGGCACTGCCAAGTCATCACAAACAAAATGCAGCCATCACAAAATTCAGAAAGACAAATTAAGTCACTGGTAAGTTAAGAGAAATGGTACGATTTCTACTTGTTATTTTCAATGTTAAATGATGGCTGAATCCATCCTTACTGTTGAGACTCTAAGATGCTAATAACAGGGATAGATATCTTACAATGGTATTCTTCACATACACAAAATAGCTAAACTTCTAATTATACATGCAAGAGTGTTAATTCAACACAAATGTGAAAATTAAAAATAGAATATAGTTTATTTACTGGCTCTCAATTCTTGAATAACCCAGACACAGTAGCTTATGCCTTTAGTCTCAGCATTCAGGAGGCAGAGGCAGAAGGATCCTCATGAGTTCAAGGCCAGCCTGGTCTAATAATGAGTTCCAGGACAGCCAGGGTTACATATATAGACGCTGTCTCAAAACAAACAAACGAACAAACAAAAAACCAAAAGCTAACAATAAACAAAACCAGCCAGGTGGTGGTGGTGCACGCCTTTGATCCCAGCACTTGGGGGGCAGAGGCAGGCAGATCTCTGTAAGTTCGAGGCCAGCCTGGTCTACAAAATGAGTTCCAGGGCAAGTCCCAAAACTACACAGACCCTGTCTCGAAAAACAAAACAAAACAAAAAACAATAAACAAAACCAAATTGTGATCCAGGCCACAGCTACTTAAACTGTGGGTCACAACTTTATATGGGCCACATGACTGAATGTAGATGTTAACAAAAATCTGGCAACAGTGAAAGGTTTTTAAAGACACATCAACCAAAACCTAATTCAAAATCAAACAGGTGATGGATGTGATGTGTTTCTGGCAGTGCTTACCCAAGCTGTCATGCCTTCAATGCAGTCTGGCTTCCGAACACATAGAAAGTTGGGGCATGGCATCCCATATGCACCTCAACCCAGACTCAACACTGTTGCATGCTATGAACTGCAGTGATTACACTGAACACAGGAAATTTGATCTTGTAGAAACACAATAGTTTAATTACAGAGAACAAAGACTTTCTGAACTTGAAGGTTTCCTGCCTCCGCCTCCAAAGTGCTGGGATTCCACACATGCACCCCTTGCCAGCTAACAAAGACCTAATATTTTCTTGTTATTCCTTAGCCCATATAAAATTATTTATTCTTAGATTATACTGTGTCGGAATGAATTCTGAATTAGGAGTAGAATAGGATTCTCAAACATTTCTGAAATTTTCTGAACAAATCTTTGTCATTCTGTGTTCAACATTTACATGAAGCATTGACAATTATAAATCAAAATATCAACTCTGAAAAACACTAAGATGTTCCACATCCTACAGTATCAAATATTCATTTAGTATTTCAGTCTTTAAGTAAAAATAAACAAGCATATCAATCTCATTAGTATATAATTTGCTCTCACCTTTAATAAATGTATACATATACACCACAAACTGTATTTAAAATAAGTTTACATATTTTAAATACATTTAAATATTGAATATATATTAAATATTATTTAATATATATTCAATATTATTTATTATTTGAATGAATAATTCAATAAATTATTTAAATAAATGGATATTTTTAAAGGTTATTTAAAATAAGTGTATGATTTATTATCAGCAAGGACTTGATTTCTGTACCTGTGTGCTGCACCTGTACCCCACGGTCACATGAGAAGAGGTCACAGAGTGGGAAAGCTCAAACATCCTTGGTGCAGACCCTTTTCTAAATCAGATGAGTCCATTTCTTTGGGACAGAGCCCAGACACTCCTCTTTTTTTTAAAAAGCATTCACTATCTTTTCCTAACTCAAGACTTAACACTAAAGGCATTTCATGATTTATGCAAAGCTACAGGATAATAGCAATAATAACAACCTTATTTGTAAAGTAAGTATAGTGACTCCCTCAAAACCATTGTTGTAAGCCATGTATGTTAACTGCAAATTGAGAAGGAACACAAGAATGTCTATTTTATTTTTTGTTAAAAAACAAAAACAAAAAGAATACCAAGCCAGTGAGACGGCTTAGCAGGTAAAGATGCCTTCCTCCTACAAGCCAGGCAACCTGAGTTTAATCCTCAGAATCCATTCTGGAAGGAGAGAACCAACTTCCAATAGGCCTCTCTCTGATCTCTACATCCAGCTATGGCGTACGCGTACACACACACGTACACACACATACACACACACACACACACACACACACACACACACACACACACACACACACACATAGAGAAGACTTTTTTACCTTGTATATATTCATTAGTTCACAAGCTGTATACTCCTTGGTCTTACTCAGAGGCTTGAATTTGATATCTGAAGGACGTTTCGCAGTGAAGGTAAATGGGCCTGATAAAGTGTCCAAGTCATGAGTGCCAATAGCGACCAAGGCTCTTTTTCTAAACGTTCAAGGGCAAAGGAGGAGGAGAGGGAAATGAGAGCGAGCGAGAGATCTTAATATTCTGAAGATAACAGACCGTACGTTTAAAATTGTATTTTAAACACTTCCTTAAAAGAGCCCATCGCTGCTATACAGCATCTTTATTTCAACATAACAAGTTCTCCGTCATTAAAATAGTGAGAACAAAACGTTCAACAGGAAGCACATGCTTTCCTCTAAGTATTACGTTCAGATAAAATGTATAATATAGATAAAGCTGCGGGTGTAGCTCATTGGCAGAGCTCTTGCCTTGCATGCATAAAGTCCTGGGCTGAAGTCCCAGTACTGAACCAAAACAAACAAACAAACAAACAAAAACGGTATAGATAAATAAAAACTGGAATAACTATGGCTGCACTGGGCAGAATTACTAGCAAGTAGAAAGCATTAGTTATTCAATGAGTTAGTAATAAACACAGAACTACCATATGATGAAATACATGGGTCCATGAGTTTAGATAAATGAACAATTGTCAAATCCATGGATAACAAAGTAGAAACCAATCAGACCTTTAAAAAAAAAAAGGAAAAGGACAATGTTTGATCTATGAAAATCAAGGGTGGGGGGCAAGGAAACTAAAAGTGTGTTCTGTGAAAGACTAATAAAACTAGTAAGCTTCTACACGGACCAAAGTGGAAAAAGAGATAATGGGAATTACAGAGGAAGCATTGCAACAGACAGTACAGACATCAAAGGCTAAGGGAGCATTAGGAACAACTTCATGGCAAGCTGTGATAACCAGGATGTCAAGTTCCAAAACTCTCTGCAGACATTACTTAGGAGTTACTGGCAGGAACTGGCTCTAACATGCCTGAGGATTAGGAGGTGCTGCTCTCTTCTCCCAGGTAGTTAAAGTTCATGATTTCCACAAACAGTAAGTAAGACAGAGGCTGAAGTGGAATAAAATAAAGCAATGCCTTCTGACGCTGAAGAGATTTTCAGCCTAGTACAGGAGTTCACACCTCCAATTCAGTGCTCAGGAGGCTGCAGTAGAAAGATCAAGGCAAGTTCCAGGCCAGCCTGAGCTACAACTCCACAAAAAGGAGGAAGGGAAGGAGGGGAGAACTTTATAATAAATACGTCCAAAGCAGACAATCTGCCAATCACTTCCTAGCTTTCATGCTTGTCAAACCTTGTACCTTTTCTTTAAAAAACATCTTCTACTTTGCTGCAGGCAGTTGTTCCCATTTTATTGCCCTTGCATGCTGCACTCTTACAATGTACAACAAACCTTTTCTTCAAAATAAATTCAGTTTATTTCTTATGATTTTGCTTAGTAATGACAGGTATCAGCAAACTAATACATAGATTTTTAATATAAAAGAGTAAGAATGTTATTTGGGATCCTAGGAACATGTCTCTATTACCTGAGCAAAGACATTGTACAAAGAAGAACATACATAAGCACGAGCTGCCAGGTTTGGTTTGTAGTTTCAAGCACTTTTCCCCACTGAAGAAAGATCCAGAGTCCCTCTCCCACATATACACACATGCATCCCTTCAAGTCAGTGAAGCTTGACGAGACTCCATTACTAAGAAATAAACATTTGCTTTTCTATCTTTTTTAGTTATTTTATTTAAGAGTATGTAATGTAACTGTCAGTATTATCTTTGGATCAAAATAATTTATTTCAAGATCAACACAAATTAGCTAAAACTACGGTTTCTCACCATTAATAAATACGTAATTTTCTTTTTTGTTGTTTGTTTAGACAGGGTCTACCCACGCAGTCCCGGCTGCCTTGGAACTAGCCTAGCCTTGAGTATACAACAAACTTCCGGCCTGTCTCCTAAATGCTCGGATTACAGATGTGTGCCACCACACCTGGCTATGAAATTCACTACATTTCCCCCTTTTTAAGACAAAGTCTCCCTATGTAGCTGGCCCCAACTCTCTCTTTAGACCGGACTGAAGTACTGAAATCACTTCCAGAGCTCCCATTCTCATCTTCCCTGACTATCAGGGCTGGGGAATGAAAGGTTTAACGATCACTGCACTAGAGAAAACAGCACAGGAGCGATGTGCCGGAGCAGCTCAGCAAGGCTCAGGCTAGGATATCTGCCTAACACGAGTGAGGCCCTGGGACTGGCACGCAGCACAACCAAAAAAGATAAAATACAGCAAACTTTAGTCACTTAAGTTCAGGTTGCTTCTATTTATTCAATTTTTTTTCCAGTGCTGTGATCAAGCCTAGGCCCACACTACATGCTAGGTCTATGTCTACCCCTGCTCAAGTTTTATGTGTCAAAATTTAATTATACTTATTCAAAAAGTGGACCAAGCAAAGAAACGTTTTCATGTTCTAAATGCCACGCTATCCCTCCAATTATCATGGTTTACATTTGGTAATGTAATCTATTAATAAGAATCTGAACAAGGTTGGGGGAATATAGCTCAATGGTATAATATTTACATGCACATGGACCTTGGTTTGACTTCCAGCATGCATAAACAAACAAACCATACTTACAAACATAATTTTTAAAATGATTTGGAAGAAAATAAACAAGAAAACCTCTAGGAATAAAAATTCTCTACATACCACACATATACCATTCTTAATATTTCTCTTTTTATTTATGTGTTATGCATGTATCTATATATACACAAACATGTGTAGGTTCCAAGCAGCCCTGAGCTGTCAGATGATCTGGCACTGGAGTTACAGCCTCATGGTTATAAGCTGCAACATGTGGGTGCTGGGAACCAAAAGCCAAAGCAGCAAGTCCTCTTACCACTGTACCATCTCTCCAACCCCACACATACCGGTTTTAAACAGTATCAAACATCTACCTGGGACACAAAGTGAAATCTCCCATGACCTCCTTTAGAAATGTCTTGAAAAATGATCTGCAGAAGAAGGTAGTGTGGTGGCTGGAATGAGAATGGCCCCGTACGTTCACGTGTTTGAGTGCTTAGTCCCCAGGTAGTGGAATTATTTGGGAAAGATTAGGAGGTGTGGCCGTGCTGGAGGACATGTGTCTCTGGGGTGAACTTTGAACTTTCAAAAGCTCGTGCCATGCTCAGTCTCTCTCTACTTGCTATCTGTAGACGAGGATGTAAAGCTCTCAGCACCAGGCCTGCCCGTCTGCCTGCCACCATGCTCTCGACATGATGACCACAGACTAACCCTCTAAAATTGTAAGCAAGGCCCCAACTAAATGCTTCCTTTTACTGTAAGTTGTCTTGGACATGGTGTCTCTTTTCAGTACCAGAATAGTAACTAAGACAGGTAGATCCATGAGACAAGGAGATGGGAAACAGAAGGGATGGAAAGGAAGTAGGAGGAGAAGGGGAAGACCAGGAGGAACAGGACGACGCCCTACGAACCTGCAAATGTTCTGGTGTAGTTTCTCTTGAAGTTCAATGAAGCTGTCATATCGATCTTTAGTGAACTTGATATTCCGGAGAACCGCTGCTACTGCAAAAGGGCGCACTTTAGCTGTCTGGGAATCAGAACACCGTCAAGACGGTTAGTACCACGGCTTTCCTTTGTCGACATTTCACCACAGAGAGTGGCTGCACTCCTGACAGGGTCACAAATTTTGATTCAAACAGACATATATACATGTAGTCAATCAACAAGGAGTTAGGTGGTAAGCAGGAGATAAAGGTACTATACAAGCGGAATTTACATTTCAGTACAATTTCTGAATACTAAATAATCAAGGAGAAATGAAAATAATTTGTTCATAGGCCTTACTTTTACCAAAAGAATCCCTCATTTTACCTTTATAAATTTTATTAATGGTATTTATATTTATAAATGTGGTAAAATTAATTTACCACAATTTAAACAACTATATCTGAAATATGTCTTATCTGTTTAATCAAAATTTTTTTTGTAGCAGACATTGAACAGGGCATCTCTCGGACTAAGCTAGTGCTCT
Organism: Peromyscus aztecus; assembly: GCA_902168405.1. NCBI lineage: Eukaryota > Metazoa > Chordata > Mammalia > Rodentia > Cricetidae > Peromyscus > Peromyscus aztecus. The sequence continues at coordinate 35,559 of CABHPQ010145733.1, forward strand.
ACCACTGAGCTACACCCCAACCTTCAAGCTTTTTCTTTGTTTTGTTTGGACTTTTCAACGGTTTCTCATGTACTCGAGGCTAGCCCCAAACTCACTGCACAGATGATGCTGGCCTTGAACTCATCTTCTTGCCTCCATCTCCCAAGATCTGGAATTACAGGCTTGCACCACCATACCTGGCTCAAATGTGCTTTAGAACAGCAATTGACTTGGTTTTCTTTCACTTCTTAGTAGTAAACCAACAATCTTTTATTTTATTTGATATGTACAGGTATTTTGCCTGCATATGTGCCTGTTCATCACCTGTACAGTTGGTGCCCACGAGGCCCAGACCCCCTGCAAATGGAATTACAGATGGTTGTTAAGCTGCCATGTGAGTGCTGGGAATGAGACCCAGGTCTTGTGGAAGAGCAGCCAGTGCTCTTAACTGTTGAGCCGTCTCTCCAGCCCCGTAAACTGACCATTTTTAAGGCTGAGAAACTGAAAACACAGCAATCTTAACCCCTAACCACAGGAAATGACATTTGGCAGAAAGGTTGGCTTTGCTGCTTTTTCCTTCGTACTTTACTCAAGCATTCATAAAGTGGGGGTTCAGGGAAAAATAAGAACTTTCCTTATTACCTCTTCTGTGATAATCAATTTCTGGATTTCTCCCTGAGGAATTACTCGTTTATATACTGGAGCTTTTATCCTAAAATAGTGTTAAAACAAGGTTACTCAAAACAGTAAGACTATTTGATAATTACATCTTATGCTTGTAAATATGAAGAAGTGCATATATAAAAATCAATAGAATTAGGGAAATAGGTTATAGTAAGTCAGCTTTGCTGAATATTAAAAATAAGGAAACAAAAAACTGCAAGTTTCCTCACATTTACAACTGTCCAAAAATGCACAGAATACTCATGGTAATGAGTCTCTCACTGGAGTCCCAGCAAAGACCACAGATCCATAACAAAGCAACTGCTCAAGTGCCTGGACTAGAACGTGTTTAAGTCTCATTGCAACCCCGACATTCTCAGTTCCTTAGATACAGAAAGCTCACTGAAACTGACAACAATGCACCCCTGGTTCTGTCCAAAGTTACTGAATCAGAGAAGGCAGTGTGACAGCTTGGTAACTGGTGCAGACTGAAGGCATTTCCGGGCAGCCTGATGTCACCTGACGCCAGGTACTGCTCTAAGTCAGTACCTCTACAGCCCCCTGAGGAGTTGGTTGAAGCTCAGATCCTGGGTCCTGACGGCTAGGCCTACACTTGTGACACGCTTTCTTGTGATGGAGATGCTACTGGCTTATGGGCCATACCAGAAACTGCGAAGGCTGAAATCGTGTCCTAACCTTTTCTAGACAGAAGCATTCCTAAGGGGTTTACTGAAAATACAGACCCTAGACAGGAATGGCTGTACGTGTGTATAATCCCAGCACCCGGAAGGCAGGGACAGGAGGACTACCATGGAATCAAGGCCCGCCTGGTGTGCACACTAAGTTCCAGGCCAGCCAGGGATATATAAAAAGGACCCCTTTTTCCACACATACACATAAACACCTATATCCATGAATTAAAAAAAAATAAAAATAAAAGATCCTGACCTGTAGTCCTAAAATCCAGTCATTTTATTGTCAAGTATGAAAGCAACTGAACAAACCCCTAAACTCAAAACATTTAACCAATTAACCAATCATCATTTCAAATATCTACATTCACCCAAACATTTCATAAGTTCTGAATGTAGCCCAGCAACCAAAGGCACATTCTCTTTAGCAACTGTCCAGATGTGTAAGTAAATAAAAACAAAAAAAAATAATTCTGATGGCTCTATTTTCATCTTCTTCATCTTATATTTTTATTGCCTTTTATATTGCATGCTGTGTTTGAAGAGCCTTAAAAATCTTCATTACACATCAGGAGACTAAAACTAGAGAAGCCACAATTAGCATGCCCAAGACCATAGACCCACCATAAGATATTCAAAATTTCCACAAGGATCTCTACCCGGGGCTCCTTATGATTATCACGGTAAAGGGAAATAAAGTCCACTGTCACCTCCACTTTCCCCTCATGCTTCAATAAATCTAATGAACTATCCACTGCACCAGAATTACTGAAGGAAACCACAGAACCCTGCTGAAGGACTTTCAAGGCAACCCTAAGATCATGTATTCCCAGCTTTAAACTATGTTTCCCAATTTTGAAATGGCTACAGTCCACTCTTATCTTCCAATCACCATTTATGCTGACCTAAAGCTTTGTTACCCATATGAGGTTTTTCCTAGAAATTTAAGCCTGATTGCTGATAACAAGGGGAGAAAAAAGGAGAATCGACTTAGAAATGTGCACAGTTCCTTACCTTTCTTTGAAGACTTGAAGTCCCCGAGCCAATCCTTCCAGACACAGGAGATCATATCTGTTGGCAGGGACGTCAACCTTGTAAAGCACAACATCTGAGGCCCCCTGTGCCTTTACATTACCTTGTTCCTTACTTATGATTTGCTTCTCAGAAGTCTAAAACAAGCCAAAGAAGTTTAATAAGCTACAAAATATCTTTTCTGCAACAAAACAAAAAAAATGCTACACATGCCATAATCACAGCAGACAGAAAAATACTGTTTTTTCACCCCAAAACACTATAATCCATCTAAAACAACATCAGCAAACAGTAGCCCACCAGCCAAATCATGTACCCCACCTGTTTTTGCAAATCACGCTTTACTGGAACACAAATAAACACAATTACATATGTTATTACCTACTATCATACACTGAGACAACCCAGTTATGGCAGAGACAATAACCTCTAAAGCCATACAGTATCTGCCACATCACACACAAAGTTTTGCTATCCAAAGGAAATGGAAGACATCGTCCAGAACACAGAGGACAACATAAGCATCCAAAAGGTCCAGATGAGTCACATGACAGAAACAGCACTCCCGCAACACCCTGGCAAGTAGCCCCACAGGCACACATGCCTAGCAGGAACATGAGGACAAGAGTGACAGTCCATCCAGAGAGCAGAGCTGTGCTGAAAACTGGAAGAACAGAAGCAACAGGAAGCCACAGAGAGGGCAAACAGAAGGAGCCAAGGAGTCCACCACGGCCCAATCTTGATGCAGCAGCAGAGCTTTGAAGACCTTAGGCATGTTACAGCAGAAGACAACAGACGTTTGAAGATGATGGTCAGCCAAAAAGTTAAATCCCACTCCTATTTTATATTTATATTTACAACAGCAGGGCACTATAAATACATTTAAGAAATCTTCAATCATAACAACTCAAAGTTAGAGTCAACACGTGACCTTAGCCAAAAGATTGAACAGTGGTAAAAGTTAAATTTCAAGTGTTACTGTTAGCATTTACGTGGAAATCCTACTTAATGGGAATCCCATCAACGACCTGCCAAAGTAACAGAGGGAGTTCGGCAACACGCCATGCTTTTCGCTTGGTATGACACCTTCCTGCCACCGCACACTGACTATTCAAGCCCGTCCACAGTAATTACAACCTGTTACCTGGGGAAAGGAAGATCGTCAGCAAGACGTGCAGAGGGGGACAGAGGAGGGCGATGCATAATGACATATGTGTGAAAATGTCACACTGAAACCCATTTCTTCATAGATACTCAAAAATTGGAGGAGGGGAGAATAATTACAATCTGTATTTACATGGGTGGGGGACCTCACTTTGGCTACTAGGAACTGTGGGCCTTGTCATCCTTGAGAAATCCATGGGTCCACACAGTGCTGGGACTGTTTAAGGTTGTTCCAGGCTCTAAAACACATCTAACCTGGTACTCAAACTTAAGAGGCAAAATTGAAAATCAGAGAAAATGATAAAAATGAGGAAAGGAAGAAGAGGGGAAAGGAAAGAAGAGAATGGAGAGAGGCCAAAAAAAAAAGAATTAAAACTGCATCATGTTTAACTGAAACAGTAGTAAGATTAATGTTTTTCAGTGAAGAAAGCTAAGATACCCTGCTGGGATGGCAGATATCAGAAGCGCTCTAAATGAAGAAATAACATGGTAACCAGAGAATTGAAAGTATCTGAATAAAAAGTAGCCTGATACTTGCGGAGGGCATCAATGTCATTTTCAGACTCAGTTCACGAAGCTCAGGTGTGAAGACTAAGCTTGGACTACTACCTGACAGAAATCAAAGAGCCATAAACACATTTCAGAGCTGGAAGGGGTGTATGATCAAATAAAGCAAATCATCTGTTTCTCAAAAATGAGGCCTGGCAAGATAAACTGTGAGTTCAAAAAGGTAAGTAATCCTCCCAAAATCCCCACATTGCTAGAGTCTAAATATAAGTCAATATAAGCAAACTCTTATAAAAAAAAAAAAAAAAAAAAAAAAAAAAAAAAAGAGCTCATACAAACCAATTGGTTTTCCAATATCCTGAAAGCAAATACATACAAGCAACACTATACAGAGTGAGGTTATATTTATATATTTGGAAATAAGTGTATGTGCGTGCATACATATATGTATGTAACAACAAAAAAATAAGCCATGTATTTAAAAGAGAGGAAGGATGGATACATAGAACGGTTTAGAGGGAGGAAAGGGAAGGAAAAAATGATATAATTGTACTATAATCTCAAAAATAAAAAATTATTTTAAATAAAGCTTTTTTTAAGGGATAAAATTTACAACGCAAATTTATCAAACAACAACAACAACAAAAATCCTCAGGGCTTATTCAACAGAAATAAGAAAATACTTTTTAAAAGAGCTCATAGACAGAGTATCTTTTAAAAAATCTGATACATACAATTTCATCAAGTTCCAGGCCAAATTCAAAACATAGTTCGTCAAATTCTTCATCAGCTAGAAGAAAAAAAGAAGAATGTTAATTTTAATGTGTTCTATATGCATGAAAACACCATATGAATCTATAACTCTCACATATTACTTAACTTCCTAACCCTGAACATTCTATCAGGCATCAGCTATCACTATAAAAACAGAAAGGGTTGCCAGTGGGTTTTGTTTTGGTTTGGTTTTTGTTTTTTTATTTTGTTTTGGGTTGTTTGTTTGTTTGTTTGTTTTTGTTTTGGGAGGGTTTTTCTGTGTCGCCTTGGCTGGCCTGGAACTCACTCTGTAGACTAGGCTGGCCTTGAACTCATAGAGATCCACCTGCCTCTGCCCCCGAGTGCTGGGATTAAAGACATGCACCACCACCGCCCGGCTGCCAATGTTTTTTATAAAGCTAAGAAACATACTTAATAGCCTGAAATAAAATGGGTCTATAAACTGACAAAATTCTCTTATGTGCTTTGCTTTTTCACCTAATAGCATCTCCAGGGTTTTAAGGTTATCGAACACTGAACACACAGCATCAAAGCCACCACATACTAGTGAAAAGCTAGAGAGATGTCTTAAGTTCCAAGGTAAAGGGTGGGACTTAGAAAGTCAGAGGTTCTGAGCCCACTCTCTAGCATCAAAACAATAAGGAAAGATTTGCCTGATGCAAACATCAAACAAAACAATTAAGGGCTGATTACTCTATAGTAATATCAACTACAGAATTTGGTTACCAGTGCTGAGATGTCCGTTCGGACTCGGGGTAAAAAGGATCATTAAGCAGAGATCAATGAGAAAGCAGGCTCAAAATCATAGGACCTATATGACAAAGGAATGCCACGAAGTCTTAGTATTCATTTAAGAGTCTCTCAGGTGGCCCAAGACTTGTTTTTGGAACCACACTAAGCACGGTTTTGACTTCTACCTCACTCAAGAGGAGGACTCAGCACCTCACGTAAACTTCACCAACACCCTAAGCTGTAAAGCAACCTTTTGCCACCATTTTTAGCAGAGAACCTTGAAAAGATGTAAATGGAGCTGGCATAGTACCCTGAAACACAGTGAGTCTGTAAAAACTAATACTTCTATGCCTTATTTCACTTTGCTCTAATACAATACAGCATTTTCAAGGTCTTCATTCATCCAACATTGAACACCCATCAATTACCACTATATTCTAGTGAAGAACTAGATGTCTTTGGTTTCCTGATCCAGGACGAGGAGTTGGCCTCGGTGGCATAATGAATGCTTAGTATGTCACAGGCCCTAGGTTCAATTCCCAACATCAAATTAAAACAATGAAAGACTTGTCTGATCTAGATATCAAACTTCAATTCAATTTAACAAATATTTACTGCCATTATGTGCCAAGCAACAGTACTAGATGCCAGGGCTACAAAGATAAATTACAATTCCTGCCTGAACTACTTCCTTCTCTTGCAAAGGAATCCTAAGTGTATATAAACATAAATAAATATACCCAGTACAAGACACAGGGGTAGACAGAGCTCCTCTTTGGTTCACTTAAAGCTACATAAAGGATGTCTTCACCAGTCAAAACTTGGAGGGAGTGAATCAAGTGCTTTCAATATAGATAAAGACTCAAGTGTGTGTTGGGAAGAAATAGGATACAAGGAGAAAAAGGCAGCTCGTGACACGCCAAGGGACTTGCCCTCTGTCCTACCTGCAGGCAATGGAGTTGCACTCAGGAGTTTTTCAGCTAGGCAAACCAGGATTAGATTTGGTTTTTGTTTTTTTGCTTTTTCCCTTTTTCATCCTTGGCTCTAGATCTTCATTTTATTTTGTTTTGGTATTTTTCTGAAACAAGGCCTCACAGGTAGACTAGGTCAGCCTGCCACTTATATATACCAGGGCTGGCCTCTAACTCCAGATCCTCCTGCCTCAGACTCCCGTGTATTTCTATCAGTTGTGAGGCACCAAGCTTGGTTCCTTACATCTGCACTTTTAAGACTGGTGGCAGGGTGGAAGATGACTGAGGAGCCTCCTACAAGTGAAGTGCAGAGGTATTCACTTAAGCCAGCAGCGCAGAGAGCAGAAGGACATGAGAAATGTTAGGGCAGAATGTGTAAGGCTCAATGATTGGCTAATTACTGGAGGAACCGTGAGTGAGTGAGTGAGTGAGTGAGTGAGCGAGCGAGACCAGGATGGCGCCCAGCTCTCTGGTTAGGTAAAAAGGGTAATGCCATCATTAACTTGTGTATGTAGTAACTGAGGTAGCTAGCCTCCAACATGGCCTGCAACGATCCTGCCTCTGTGTGAACTTACATATGATGCAATCACATGAGTTAGCTAGAAAGCAGATGCTCAGGCTCAGCCAACCCTTGAGGTGACTGTAGTTATAGATGACAGCTTGCTTTGCAACCTAGCAAGAGCCCTAGAGACAGAACCACCCAGCTAACCCCGATTCCTGTCACTCAGATATTGTGGGAAGCAACAAAGGCGTATTTTTTCCTACTCCCAAGAACTGGGATAATTTGTTATGTAGCACCAGATAACTGATACAAATCTTAGTCTCTGCAAAGGGAGTGGTCCTCTAACAAAACTGTGAGAATGGCTCTGGAATCGGATGGTAGGCTTTGAGGGCTGCATGAGAAAAGCCAGGGCCTCAAAAACACTATTAGCAGAAGACTCGTGGGCGTGAGTCAGGATGCAGGGGAAGGCAGGGAGGACAGTGAGTTAGTACTGCAGGAAAATAGAAGAGTACCCTTGTTATATAAGGGAGAAACGTGATCAGTACCATTCCTGCAGGTACATGGACTGAGAAAGCACACTTACCTGATGTAACTGAGACTTGGGATCAGTGCTCCAAGACCAGCTTGTTTGTTGACTAGTTTGATTTTTACCACTTATGTAAGAAGAGATTAACATAGGAAGAGCTATTAAACACAAAGAGCCAGGATGTTGATCAGTAAAAAGTTTGACCTTCCAAATGTAAAGCAATCCTAAAATTAAATAAGTTCTGGGCAGAGACCAAATCCTAGGCTTAAGATAAAATCAAGGGTATGACTGAAAACCTTCAGTCAGATCAAAGGCACAATTCATTCAAACAAAAGGTGCAATAAAGACATTAAGGATGCACCTTACAAATCCAATTAATAAAACAATAAAGCTTAATTAAGAGCACGGTATGAAAAAGCCCAAAGTTCTGAAACAGCTAATTTCAGAGGTTTTTGGAGTCTGTGGTTTTTAACTAATGAAAAGGAATCCAGCAAAAATTCACCAAAGACCCAGAAAGTTTTCAGAAAAAAAACACTTAGGCAGACATAGCCAGCTTGAACTGAAAGGGGCAGAAACAAGACAAAAGGAAGTCTTTGAGCCTCTAAAATTCTATGAACAGGAAGTAGACTGAGAAAACTAATCAGCTGTGAAGCACATGCTTTCTGGGGATACTCAGGGAGTGGAAGCAGAGCCTAGAGGGCAAGGCACAGCACCATGGAGAATTATCCCAGGCCTGAGACCTAATCAAGACCATCCAGCATTTGCCATCGGATTTCAGAACTGCCATGGACCAGTGGCTCCTTTTTGAGTTCCATTTTCTTCCCTTTAGTAGTTACCCCAGGCCTGTCCCTCTATGGCATCTTAGATGTATGAAGGACAACCTACCGTAGTGCTTGAGCTTCTCAGATCACTAGTTAACTCATCACAAGATGCTAAACTCAGAGAACTACATTCCCAGCCCCTCATCCATCTGAAATGATGTGATTGTGAATGTTGAGCTGCTGCTGTAAGATGACACTTCTGGGCCAAGCATTCTTTGCATGCGGATGAACATGAACCATTCGGTGGTTGGGGGAGAGATAATGATACCAGTGATACCTAACTGCTTATCTAGTTCTCTTTCACACCAGGTCAGGATTGGTCTGTGTGAGCAAGAACATATGGGAAAAAATAGCACTTCTGAGCAATTATGACTCACTGAGGATACTAGTTGAGCTCTCCCATCCACCTGCTCTCTCAGAGTTCCCCTTCTGGGACAAACTGACAAAAGCCAAGGTAGAAGGAACTAAAGCCTCTGGCCAAAAGTCAGCAGGTAAACAGGGCCTGCTTAAGAAAACTCAGGGGCAGAGAGATAGCTCAGCAGTTTAGAGCATTTGTTGGTCTTACAGAGGACCCAGGTTCGATTTTCAAAACTCACATGGTGGCTTACAACCAACGGTAACTCAAGTTCCAAGGGATCTGCCTTCTTCTTGCATCCACAGGCACCAGACATGTACATGGTGCACAGCAAAACACTTATACACATAAAATAAAATGTGTAAGTCTAAATAATAATAATTTTAAAAACAACTTAGCTGGGTAGTGGTGGCAGCACATGCCTTTAATCCCACTCAGGAGGCAGAGACAGGCAGATCTCTTAGAGTCAGAGGGCCAGTCTGGTCTACGGAGGGAGTTCCAGGGCAGCCAGATCTACAGAGAAACCCTGTCTTGAGAAACCAAAAAAAGGAAGAAAACAAACATATGACAGCTTCTCTAGCCCCAATGAACTCTTGACCACAGACCTGCAACCTGGAGTAAGATTCAGACCAGGATCACCAAACCTTGATTCTTGACCATCAGAAACTAAATAACAAACAATTATTGTTATACCATGCAAAACTTTTGTCAGCTAAACGGCAATGAATCAAATCATATGGATCTATTAAAATATACTGAATCTTGATTATGTCTTATTCCTTTAAGCTATGTATTTTTTTAATTTAGACAAAAGAACCAAAAATAAAGTCATGAATAATTTCCTCCAATAAAAATGGTAGACCTAAAAAACTATCTGCTTGTGTGGCACACAGACGGCTCTGGCAGTATTTACTATACCAAACTAGAACAGCGCCCACACTGAGAAGCAATGCTAAGAAACCAGCTGACAAGAAAACGAGTAGCAAAAGAAACCAACTGAACAGAAAGGCAATCAAAAGACCGAGACCGACAAAAAAGACAGCGCCACTCCCAGGAAGGCAGAGGAGACAAATGCTGAGCAACAAAAAAACGAGAGAGAAATGTGCTCTACGAAAAATGACATGGAAGGTGACCGCGGCGACTGGAAATAACAATGGGATTTCAGATGGACAGCGACCTTGGCGGGGTCTAAATGAGGAAGGGAAATGGAAGAGCACCAATGAGACATCTGAAAACAAGAAGAGGAAAAGGAGGACGACACAGGCGGGACCCGCACTTCATCTGCAAACTAGATGGTTTGGTGAATGGGCTTTTCCAACTTCAGCTGCCATTCAACTGACACTTAAAGAGAAAAGAACACAACGAAGAGGGTCACTAACCCATCTGATGTATATCTCAGTAACATGAAGGGGAAAGAGTTTCCGAAGAT